>JACOMQ010001884.1:0-26910 GCA_014843705.1 Euphrasia arctica
ACAGTCGAAAAATCCTGTTAGGACCCGACCGAACATACATAGAGATTTTGAGGATTGGACGAACTAGTACAACAAAATATGACCATCCGATGTAAAGAATGGAGAGCAGGGATATTTATATTATATCCCTATAGTTTGGGAATTGTGAATTGTCCCCCTTTAGTTACCAAGGTTCTCTTATTTATAGCAAGAGAAATAAGGTATATGTTCTATTATGTTGGGCCTTTTCTTTTCTCTTCCTTGGGCTCAAGCCCAATTTGACCCAATAAAATATAAAAATTAAAGGTACAATACAAAAAGCTAATGTTTGTCTCCCCTTCATTTATTAACCCCGTAGGCCTTAGTACGACTGGGTCTTGTTGGACTCGCTTATATTTTTAGTTAACGGGTACTCCTTTTTCTATTACAAGCCGGGCTTAAAACACGTATCAACAGGAAGTATTACACTGTTTTTTTTTATTCGGCGAGGTTTCAATTCATATTCCACGGTTTCAATTCATATTCCACACAGCAAATACTTAAATCAAATAGTTATAATCACATAATTTCGTTTACACACTAAAATATAATTTTATTTTTTAATTTTAACTTAAAATAATCTTTCATGATATTTTCAAAGGGACGAGATAGTATAGTTTATTGTATTTTGAAAATATTTTCTTTTAAAAGAAAAGTAAATTAAAAAGGAAATAAGAGAGAGAGGGAAGTAGAAAGTCATGGATCAATCAATTGATTCAGCTTTCAGAGTTTGACAGTCAACGAACAACAATATAGTTCCCTTTGAGTGGAAATAATTAAATTATTGTTAGTGACTTTCTTTCATGCGGTTGATGTTCGAGATTACCACAAAAATGGTATATTGAAGACTAAATAATTATTGTAAACAGAGAAAATAAATAATTATTTATCTCATGATTTTTTTTTATGTTGCGTAACGCTATATATATACTCCCTCCTTCTCCCAACACAAAACACAATGCATAGAGAAACTTGCACGTGAATTAAGAAAAAGTAAGTTTTTATATGTTTTATAATATAAAGTGAGTGTATAATATTGATGTGTAAGTAATAAAGTACTGTAGTTAGTTGAAAAAGTAGTGGTATAAAGGTAAATAAATGTATATTGAAAGGATAAAGTTGTGAAAAAACATTCCATTTATGGAATGTGCACTGTTTTAAGGGATGAACTAAAAAAAAGTATGAATTATTTTAAGGGATAGAGGGAGTACTTGATATATAATATATTAATGAACAAAAATATGATTTGCATTCAAAGGCAATAATGATATATATAACATATAAATGTCACAATACATTATTAGAAATTTGATTTATTTTGATCATCTAAATTCTCAATGAAAATTTGTTTTTTCGTCCCGCCACCAAGTGACATCCGAACTCGACCCTTTTCATCTTGGATCCACTCTTCTCGACTTGGTTTGACTTCAATATCAACATAGCTCAATAATCATTTTGAGTTGTGCCCTAAATCCTGTAAAATATAATAAGTCATGTCAATAAACAATAGTATAGTTTCTCATCAATTTGAGAATAATTGAAAATTTTCTATACTTATATACTCAAAGTGATATGGAGTGAGTATTACAAATATTATTATTATAAAAATAAATTCTAACATTTTTATCATTTAAGAAATACACTACTTTGCAATAAAACATTTCAAAAATAAAATACCTAACTTTGAGTGAGATTAATGAGAAAGAAAAATTATGTACAACTATCAATTCAGGTAGTAAAGTACTATTACTCTATCACTGTCAAAAAAAATTGACAAATCTTATTTTTTAGGAGCACAAAAATTAAAAAAAAAATTATTGACTTTTTGATAAAAAATAAAAATAAATATATAAATATAAATTTAAGTTGAAATTGTATTATAAAAAAATAAAATTATTTTGTGCGTCAACCATATATTGTGGAACAAAATCAATATAAAAAGTTTTGCAATTTTCTTGGACAGAAATAATATAAATGGCATCGAACACTATAATGTTTTTTTGTGTATATTTATATATAGTTTTCTATATATAAATAGCTATGCATTGGCTCAATCAGTGTCTCCTAAGGACAATGGCTGAACCATGTGTAGGCTCAATCCAAGGACCCATCCGCTGTGGCAGTATTGACATTTCGGTCCCATACCAAGGGCAAATCGGGAATTTCAAGCGCGATTTGTATAACCAAATCATTCACAACTACGGTGTACGAGTACGGCGTCTTAATCCCTGTCATCCAACCGGGGGTGCAATAAACACGCGGGCCCCACTCTCTTTATTTATAGGTGGGCCCCACCGCCCTTTTTCATAATCTTCTGATACATAACATATCTATCTCTGTCTACGTTAGCAACGCCCACAAATGTTATTTTCAAATTCTAAATACATTATCCAATACCCTAAAATTTTATTTTTATAAAATAAATAAATAAATAAATATATCCAACACACAATTAATTCCCACTCAGTCGGTGCCTCAATTGTGAAGACACCACAAGAACAATAGAATTAAAATATAGTAGTATAATATTATAATTAAAAAATATACAAGCAATTAAATTCAACTTTGTAATGCGCTCTATAATCTATGTACACACATAGCCCATTATTCATGGTAGAATTCATTACTGTCCAAATTTTGTTGATTGTTACATCGCTTTTTGGGCTTGATTCTTGTATGTGCGTCTTCTTGCACACTTTCACATCTGAAATTGATGTGTTAATATTAGTGTTTCTTCGGAGCTCTGAGTTGTAAACATCCGTGTTTTCGATTCCAACGAGTGTGGGCGTGTGTGCGAGAGTGCGGGTATGGGCCAGAGGCGAGACTCAGACGGAGCTAAGCCATACATAATATACACTCCGTTTTTATTATATATTTAAATGATATTTTCAATTTGATTCAAATTGTAAGCGTTACATTTTGTAAGCCTCAAATTAAGCATGGTTTTCAGTACTACGTAGGAATATCAAATAAATATACCAAATGTAATTTTTCAGTTACAATAACAAATATCCCAATATAATTCACTAGGGGTGCTTTTCTTCCCCAAAAGTATAAAAGCTGTGAATTTGTTTATCAAGTTTCAAAAATCATTTTAAATTTGCAACGATAAAGTAAGTGTGTGAAGACATATAATTAGTGTGATGATTTTTTTTTCTTACAATAATGATATCAATGCAAATCTTGGAAGATATGATGTTTGAGACTCGTTTAGCTTCTTTTAGCTTTTATAATTTTATTTATTTATTTTCTAGTTTAGTTCTTATAATTAAGTCAATACTATCTCCGTTGTCCACGTTTTGAAATAACACACAATTTATTAGATATAAAGATTAAAAAAATGTTTGGTTTTTTTTAATAAAAAAGTTAAAAAAAAAATACTATGTGTTAAAGCTAAAAGATCAAATAATTTTGAGTATGCAAAGTTAAAAAAAATAATTTGAAAAGTATTGTTAGATATTTCAAATCAATTGAATAATTGCCTTATCAACCTTTGTAATATATTATTTGATTATTTTATTTCAATGAATAAATTATGGAGTATATACAACATTTAGTCCCCACAAATAATAGTACAAGTTAATTTAGAAGCTGAAATGTATAATACTCCATTTGGCAAAATGAAGGGATTGGCGTGGTAACGCATGGATGGGCAAGATGAGTGTGACGTGACCAAAGTTGGTATCCCTTTTTTTGTTGACTTGGAAAGACTCGTTTTGAGTCATCATGTTTAAAGTCATTTCGTACCTAAACATGTTTCTTAAAAACAATGATTAACAATTTCAATAATAATAGAGCTCATTACAAGCTTAATTTGATTTCTCACCTAATTCTCTCGTTTCCACATAAAGCAATTTACTAATCACATTCACGCTTCCACGGGTACATTAGCCCGAAGCATGTGTAAAATACGAAAAAAAAAAAGTGAATAAATTAATTTATTTGAGACAAAGAGAGTAATAATTCATTATATTTATCAGATCAGATTATTTTAAATTGTTGAAGCCCAATAATTGAAAATGAACAAGGGTGTAAATATTAGACAAAGCCTCGTAAGCACACACGGAGATGCATGGTTGATTTTGGACAAATACTGCCAAAGGGGATGCGTTGTCTCTAGCTTTGTGTGTGTGTCCAAACTGTTTCAAGTGAAGCTGAGTTACAATGGCCAGTTGGTAAGGGAACATCTACCACCATTAACAATCTGTCTCAACACTCTCAACTCACCACACGTGCATTACTTCACAAGATAATGTATGTAATGTCGAGGTTATGTTGAAGATCGATGTCTCGAGGGTTAACCTTCGTACGTTTGCAGTCCTCGTTTTTAGCTTGGATAGGTTATGAACCGATCGGGTTTCCAACACAAGGACCGATAAACTGTTTAGGGTTTTACAATTTATTTTGCATGGGTATTCTGATTTTAGAAAAAACAAACATTAATTAGAAAATGACAAACTCTAAGCTTATTTTATGATCAAAACGTTAGTTGATGTTGTTTCTTCAAGAAGTATTAGGCTTGGTTCGACGGTCAACCATATACCACATTAAGCCCAGCCCAAATTTTAAATTCGGTGAGGCCAGGCCCGTAAGGCTCAACGGTGCCCATCTGATCAATCGGCCCAAATTTCGCTACAAGATCAGTTTTGGGGTTTCTTCTGAAATGGATTTTATTTTGTGTTCTGAAAAATTAATTGAAAAAAATAAAATGTTTTTATAAAATACTAATTAATAAAAATAATAAATTAATATTTTTTTTATCATTTTAAAAACATTAAATTTATATATAAAAAAACGTACAACCAGGGTGGAACCAACAATAAAGTAATTGTCCAGAGTTGTTAGCTCAATTGGTTCAGTATTTGAAAAAAAAAATTAATTAAATTTAAATTTAAGTAATAGTGTAATTTGTTAAAAGTTGTTTGTTGAGTTAGTTGAACATTTAAATTTGGAGACTGTAATATTTAAATTTTTGCAATTAATCTATATTGGACTAGTAAAATAATAATTATAACTATTCTAATTACAATATAATCATTCAAATTTAAGCGACTGCATATTTCTTCAACGGTAACATATAATTATGGAGCAAAAGTTTTGTATCAATTAAATATGGTGTCCATTATATGTCCCCTTTTGTAATTAAAGCACATGCAAATGTTACCTTTAACATTTGTTTTAAATTAACAATATCTTTCATTCATTCATCCATCCATCCATCCACTAAAGGTCTCGATCATATACTAGATCAAACTACATAATGTTCGCATATTCCATTAGAACAAGTAGTCTTATGAAACTAAGGCCAAGATGAGATGGAAATTAGTGCGACTTTTCTATGTTGTGTTTATATTGTCCATCATTTTCTCTCTTTATTGACTCGTATATTTTTTTACAAATTGACTTTCTTGACTGGATATTAAATGAATATTTCCCCGCTATATATATACATTAATTATATATAAATTAGAAGTTGTTTTTTTTTAATAATGCGGATAATTATTTGAAAAAAGTGATTTGTAAATACTAAACATGCAATGGTAACATTGATCACCAATTAGATTAATACACTTTTCTCTTTACTCTTCCGAATGATTAGGGACTCAAATATGTAAAATTGGAATTGAAGAAAGTTATTCAAATACTATAACTATATAAGCCCACTTTTTTGAGCTACGAGATTCATAATTTGGAAGTATTGAAACCTCTCGCTTTCCCGTCCTTATTGCTCAACATGACATGCGCAGCGAAACTTCATTTCTATCAATCCATGAATTAATTGATAGGAGTAAAATGATTATCCGAATCAACATCAACAATGAAGTGCACTCGTACACTTAATATATCATCAACGCATGCAACTCAAGCACAAAATATGTATTAAAGCAATAATAATCGAGAAACTCGTACACAATCAAATTATATTGAAAATTTCATTACGATATGAGTATGTGTCATTTTAAATATTTTCTTATATATCAATGCGTGTATCGAAAATAATGAGTATAATTCATTATCTATGTAAATATAAAAAACCAATATAATAAGTATATCAACATTTGTTTGTACATGGAAAAATTTGTTACAATAAAAACTTTTTTGATACTAAAATTTCGATATATTAAAATTTTCGATACGATATTTGTATGTCTAATTCTGTACGACTGTACCATACATTTACGTTATGCCAATTTTATATTTTCTTATTATACTCAATACTTAGAAAAATGAATTGTTAAATTTGTACGATAGGAGGAGTATCACTAAATGAATTGATGCTTAACACGATCAAAGACAACAATTGTCCATTTAATTTTAGAGTTAGCAGTATTTCTTTTAAATCAAAACCCTCCAAAGAGGGCAAAATAAACACACACACGACACGACATGACACGCGCATAAATTTTCTTGAGCAAGTCTATAGACGCGTAAATCGTTACATCAAGCCCTAATAATACCCTTAATACGAAATCACCAATATACCCTTCCTTATTCCTTAAATACTCCCATGATTACCTGGACTTTTTTGTCAGATCAAACTCGAATATTCCCAACTTCTCAAAGATAAATAAAAAACAGATATTTTAATTTATTAATTGATAAATCGGGCAGTAGGCGTGCCTTTGAAATTTGGAACTTAGAAGAAGACGTTCATTAACAGGGCAACCATTTTCATTTTTTTTAAATTGTTTTTTGATTTTATTTAATTTTCAGGTGCTCTTGATTTTTAGGGTTCTGGAAGTATTTTTTTTTCTCGGGAAGAGGGTTTGTTGAAAAATTCGAAACAGTGTGAGAGAGATACAGATCTTCATATATATATATATATATACATATTTTTAATTTTTAATTTAAGTGTTGTGGGTTCTGATCTTCGTATTGAGACAGTGAATTTGAGTAGAGATTTTCAGATGTGTAGTGTATCGAAGTTCTGTGAGAAGGTATGTAAGATGGCGGAAGGGGGATCTCATTATTGTTCTAAGAAAACCGATGACATATGCGGCGACTCCTGTGATGAGGTAAATCCTCCTTTTTTATTTTTCATAATAATTGTTTTCTAATTCTTTGATTTCTGATTATGATGTGTGTGTGTGGTTGAGTAATTAATTCTGGATAATGATTCAAAGTTCAAATTACTGAATTTTAGTTTCTGGGTCCTGCTCAGATTCTAGATCCTGGTTTCTTTTTCCTCTGTAATCTATATTCATATTCTGCTATAAGCTCTGGATTTTTCGTCTAAAAAGTGTTACATAAATTCGTGTTATGAACTTGCAGGACTCGGGACGAAGTACATTGAGCGTGTCGAGATTAAAATGCATCCTCCGTGGCCTCGACATCAAAACATACCTCTTCCTCATCATGTTAACCCCGACTTTGCTCTTCTTCGTGTACGTCCATGGCCAGAAAATAACCTACTTTTTACGACCCCTGTGGGAATCCCCCCCAAAACCCTTCCACGAAATACCTCACTACTACCACGACAATGTCTCCATGGAAAACCTATGCAAGCTCCATGGATGGACCCCGCGTGAATCCCCTAGGCGTGTATTCGATGCAGTTTTGTTCAGCAACGAGGTTGACCTCCTCAAGGTCCGCTGGAAGGAGCTGTACCCGTACATCTCCGAAGTTGTACTCCTCGAGTCGAACTCGACCTTCACCGGCCTCCCTAAGCCTCTCGTATTCTCCACTGTGCGTGATCAGTTCAAGTTTCTCGAGCCTAGGCTGACATACGGGCGTGTGCCCGGGAGGTTCAAAAGGGGAGAGAACCCTTTTGTCGAGGAAGCCTATCAGAGGCTGGCGTTGGATTATCTCCTCAAGCAAGCCGGCATTCAGGATGATGACCTCTTGATCATGTCGGATGTTGACGAGATTCCGAGCAGGCACACCATTAATCTCCTGAGGTGGTGCGATGGCATACCCCCGATTTTGCATCTCCGTTTGAGGAACTATTTGTACTCTTTTGAGTTCCTCATGGACAACAACAGCTGGCGAGCTTCGGTTCATGTGTACAAGGCTGGTAAGACGAGGTATGCTCACTATAGGCAGTCGGACGATATTTTGGCAGATGCGGGTTGGCACTGTAGCTTCTGCTTTAGGCGGATTAGCGAGTTTGTGTTCAAGATGAAGGCGTATAGCCACGTGGACCGCGTGAGGTTTTCGCATTATCTGAACCCAAAGAGGGTCCAGAGGGTTATATGCAAGGGTGCAGATCTGTTCGACATGCTGCCAGAGGAGTATACTTTCAAGGAGATAATCGGGAAGATGGGGCCCATACCACATTCGTACTCGGCCGTTCACCTTCCAGCTTATCTCCTGGAGAATGCTGACGAGTTTAAGTTTCTGTTGCCAGGGAATTGCATGAGAGAGAGTGGCTGAGAGGGAGGTGGAATGGGATGGAGTATAGTAGTATACTGATTATGATTCCTTGTATAGGTTGAAGTCTGCTTTGGCTCCCAATGATACAAGGTTTTCCATTCGACTTGCACACGGTGTGTTGCTTTTTTATCACAATGCTACATGCCCGTCTCACTTATATCCGTTCTTCTCTTTTTTTTGCAAAGTGTGATTTTGTAAATAGTTTGTTTTCGTGGGAGCGAGAGTGTTTTTGTACTCTGGGGGGAGTCTTGACTTGAGGCGTGCGTGACAGGAACAAATTTTCCGATGTGATTTTCCTTGAATTACCGTCCCGCCCCTTGATCGGAAAAGAAATTGTAATAAACAAATGATTCTTGGATTCTTCCTTTGGCAGGAAAGTTTTGACAAGGAACTGAATTTTGTACTCTTATGTTGTTTGTGAATCATGTTTTTTTAGGTGTGGATTATGTTAAGTGTCTGCAAATGCCAACTTTTGGTTGATCAAAATTCCTACTTGTAGTAAGAGTTGACATGTCTGTATATTCTCTGATGAAGAAAAGATCATTGGCTGCAACTCAATTAGCATATGAGAATCTGTTGGCAGAGGATATTTGAATTCATTTGCTGAATTTTCTTCCTTTTGAAATGAGAATCTGTTGGCAGAGGATATTTGAATTCATTTGCTGAATTTTCCTCCTGAAGAATGTTGAATTGAGCTGTGGTTATTGGATCATACAAAGACCAGATTGTTATTCATCGATGCAGTTTAAACAATACTTACTGTGTTGTCATTTTTTATGAAGGTTTGAAATTCAATCCATGAAGGTTTGCCAAGTAACATTGTTAGGATGGATGAAACTATATCACAAATGAACATATCATCATGTTACATTTTTAACACGAACAAAAACAAATTTAAGTTTAAACAAAACCTTGATAAAAAAAAAAAAGACAATTCCACTCCTACATGCTTCCATTAAGCAACATTCCATTTTAATAGTTTGGCAACATTCCATTTTAATTCTTTATTCTTTTATACTTTTCATTGTCCTATCATCCTAAACGAACTTGTCACATTCTTAAACCCAAAACTTAGATTCTTGCAACTACTTTCTGTTACCAGATTCCAAGTTAGCCTCCCACGTTACTTGTTTATTTACTTTGAAAAGTATAGTCAAAACTAAAAAAGTATCAGATTCCACCTTAATACTCTTTCCAAATCAAGAATTTACAACTATATAAACTCCTCTAAACCCCTCTTAATCCTAGAGAATTAAAACAAAATGGAGAAAAAGACAAACACAAAGCACGTTGATAAGCATAGACAGCAACACCACAGGCCAAGAGAGGCCTACGAGCTTTATGAAATCGAGCATATGCCACGCACGCTTGTCAAATCACCGAGCGACCATCATGGTAAACCCCGCACCCCTGAACCATTGAATGCGAATCACCACGATGCGAGAGCTTGTAATAAGAAAAGCATCGATGCTGCAGCTGAGGCGTTCATCAGGTTGGAGCACGAGAGATTCGAGCAAAGAAGATGGATGTCGATCAATTAATTTTATCTAGTTGTTGGCAAGGGGATAACCTAAAACTTTTATATGTTTGGAGCTTGAATAATGTCCCTTTGTTCATTTCATTAGTTCAATTTCTTTGGCAAGATTGTTGATTATTATGAGTATTGTATGTTTGTGAATAATGATATAACTTGTGTCCACCATTACTTGTAACATATGCATACTGCGTGCGATATCAATCGAGTCGACTCATTAATCATTCACTTTCGTGAGATGTTCTCTGACAGCAGTACATAATCTGTTCTGTTTTTCTCTGATCAACAAAAAGCTTTCAATACAAGTACATGAACTGCGAGTCGACCTCTTTTTCAAATTCGAACTACTATAATGTTTTACTCGTAACATTACTTTTGCAACTCAATGATCACACACACCACACAAAAACAGAAACTAAACTATAGTCAAAGCAAAGCAATTTAAACACGAGTGTGTAAAGTCGAAAGTGCCCTTGTCCTATAGGGCTGCCGAGAACATTGATGGAAGGCTGAACCAGAAAAAAGGGAACCCCTCCAAACCCAAAACAGGCAACAGAAACAGAGTATATATATATACTTTCAAGGCCTCCAAGAACTAGAAGTTGCTATTCCGATCTCGATTAATTAACGATCGAACGGCAAAGCGGGCAAGTGATTCTTTGACTATCGAACCACTTGTCCAAACAGCCCGTGTGGAAGACATGCTTGAAACAAAGCTCGCTCACTTCCTCGTCGGCCTCGAACCCGCACAGGCAAACGCAGCACTCCGCCGCCGCAGCACCACACAGGGAACCGTAGCGCGTGATCGACACCGCCCTCGCCCTCGACCTCGTCTCGGAATCCCGATCGGCGGGTACGCGGAGGACCGATCGCAGCTTGCTCGCGACGAAAGCCACCGACATGACCGTGTTCATTACCAGCAGCGGCAGCACGCCGCCATCCGACGGGCTAGGAAAACTCGATAAACCCATATTTTTAATTTTAATAATTTTAATTTTTTTGAGAGATCAAAGCAAATAATTTCGGTTAGAAGAAAGGATTTGGGGTGGAAAGGGTGTATTATATAGTATAAATAAACAAAATTATTAAATATGAGAAGTTCGGAGTGGAGGACACGTGGCGACACGTGTAAGGCTAATGAGGTGGTGGCCAGTGGGATTTTAAATATTTTAATACACAAGATACCGCGTTTGGCGGAACAGGTGTCGTTTATCTGTTGCGGAAAAGGACACGGTCATGCGTGGCATCCGCTGATTGGGTGTCCAGCTGGCTTCACTCGATTCGGTCGATATATAGTTTTATCGATTGGTCTGAACTAAAAATCGGACTTTGAACTTGTGACCGACTCGTTTTTCTTCAATGTCGATTGAACTCAAAATTCGATTGTAGACTACGACGATTATGTTGGACCTTACATCACGCGTTTAGCTAGGTTAAGAAAAAACAGGCTCAGAAATATAATTAACATTATTTGACCTTATGAAGATGGCTTGATTTTGTACTAACAAATTTGAACTATGATTGGTATTCTTTATGCTATCATCTATAAATCTCTTCCTATTTATGTGTCGGATGGACTCCATCACAAGGAAGAATTTTCCGCAACCTTGATCCGGTTTTTAAACATATTCCACTCTAGGTAACACCTTTCTTTTACCTGCATTCAAACGGTATAAACATTGTTGCAAAACCCCTTAAAGAAAGCAACGGTAACAAAGTATAGTTAGCGAGCTCGATACATACCCCTTTTCGTCCCGGCTTTCCGTTTTCCACTTGCCCCTAAAGAAAA
Organism: Euphrasia arctica; assembly: GCA_014843705.1. Taxonomy (NCBI): domain Eukaryota; kingdom Viridiplantae; phylum Streptophyta; class Magnoliopsida; order Lamiales; family Orobanchaceae; genus Euphrasia; species Euphrasia arctica. Next base: position 11,715 of record JACOMQ010001884.1, read on the forward strand.
AAAAGACGACAAATCATTTAGTACAATAATTCCATCTTTCGTTGTCTAAACGAGAAAGACCACAAATGATAGTGTTGTATGCACCTGGTCCGCCAACGAAGGAACCCATTGATGAACAATCCATTGAGCATCCACAATTCCAATTTTCTCATGAGCAGGCTACAAATAAATTATTAAAGCAGTCAGGGATATTACAAAACATCCCCTGAGGGTATTTCTGTAATTTTCCCTAAAATTGTCGACGAAAAAAGAAAAGGAAAGCCAACCTCGACACATTTTTGGAGGGCAAAGTCGAGACCCCATCCATGTACCAAATCATTCTACAAGATAAACAGGATCAGAGACTAATGCAATTAATCAAAAGAATTTACATATACTCAAAAAAGAAGAACAACAACAAATTAAACCACACCTGGATCATGTGCCACACACATCGCCACGCGTCTCGAGAGAAGACGGGAGCCATGATTTCTACAAACCTGCGCAAAATACGAGTTCAATGGAATCGAGAAAACGAGTTGTAAATATAACATCCAAACCAAATAGTATAAAGAAGTTTCGTACGCTGCACATGGAGGCAAATGGGGGCCAGGACACCAGCTTGTGTTGTCACTAATTTCCCTGAGTATACGAGTCGTAAATATAACTTTTCTCTTATACTATGTATTAATGATGTACAAATTAAACTCGTCTCTTTACTTGTGAACTTCACCACCCGCTATTCTTTTAGTCATCTGCCATGTTGCTCCGTTTTCGGGATCTAAACCAGGCTGTGAAATTTCTAAACCGTACTTCCTAACAAGCTTGATATATCTGGATTTCACATAAGGATATATAATAGAAATTAGAGACGATAAAGCGAGTCAAAGTTACTAAGATCATTTGCACTCACTCTTCTGCATTGAAATGCTCGACCCCAAGGTCTTCATCCCATATGAATATGTAGTCGTAAGGGGCGACGATGTCCGGATGCAGAAACCTCTTCGCGTACCACCTTTGATTTTACCAAAATTAATCACACATCTAAGGAATTGTTACCAATCGATCAAAATTAACTAGTACCATTTTGTCTGTTTCCGTGCGCTAATATGAATCGCTCGCTTGGACCACTTGAACTTGTCCCATTCGGTTGTTCTCCCGTCGTAGTGAAACAAAAGGATCGTGAAATCATCCGAAAACTGCTTCAATAAACGATACACTTTGTTAGAAAGAGGATTACAGAGAAGGGAAAATGGATTAAATAAATTAATGAACCTTTTTTACAGCTGCGTCGACGTTATACGATTGATTATAACCAACGGTGAATGTCACCAAATACTTTGGTTTGACTTTCAAGTCCTGCAATTGTAATTAGCTAGATATCAATGTTACTCCCTCTGTCCCACAAGAATATTAACTGTTTGTGTTAACTTTTGTAATCGATTTGACAAAATTAAAGGCTATCTTTACCTCGCTCGGTTTACCCCATAGTCTCCGCATATAAAGGTCTGATTCGGATTCAACAAGGCCCGGAGGCAACCGTTCCGCGCCTTTTGGATTCGACGGGACCCATATCTAATTTTGGAACCAAAATTACAGATCAATATATATATATATATGATCAAGTCAATCAATTCATAAGTACTAAAGATATCACAGACCTTCGATGCATTCTTCACGATTTGATTTTCGTGACCGGTTTGGGCAGTGTTGGCCTTACTTCTGTCCACGAAATTTAGCTGCCAGATAATTAAATAGGAGTAACACTTAATCAATTAGCTACAAATAATAATACAAATCATCAACAGTTAGAAATATATATTACATACATTTACCATGAATGGGAGGGATGGAAACGAAGATCCCAAGAAGAAGCCGAACACCAATGCGACGAACACTATGAATCGATGTCTCAGAGTTTCGTTCGGTCTTTTAGTCATTGTGCCCAGAAAACAAGCAAGTAATCCTTGATCGAATGTTATATTTTTTATATACTACTATAATATAACAAAAAAAATGTTACCTTTTTCCAGTAATTAAAATCGTGAAACCGGAATCGGACTTCATTTGATCTCACTTTCTTTTTTACAAATTTTTCACTTCATAATACTCGGTACAGTTTTTTTCCTAATACTTTTCGGTGGGAAAGAGTTTTTTTTTTCTTTTATAAAAAGAGTGATTATGCTAATCTTAAATTTTAATTATAGATATTTGCAATTGGTCTTCATTTTGTCCCGTGTGTTGACTACTGCAATTGAATTTTGAATTTTGATCCGAACATTTGGTCAATTATAGAGATTGTAAAAATAGTTGATTTTGAATTTGATTACTATAAATGCTTCTCCTTTCTCATTTCATGTTATATTTCTATTTATTAAAAAAGACTTGGAAATACATACCACTTACTAATCATATTGTTTTTTTTCTTTTTTGTTACATTTGCCGTGTGTATACTATTTTGATTATAAACACACTCCATTTTCACCGAATTGGTTACATTTCTTATAATAAAAATATACTAATGTTTTATAATAATAGGATTATATTCTTTTTATTTTACAAAAAATGTCATATTATTATGATAAGTACTATTAAAATTTCATTATAATTAATATTAATAAAATTCAATATAAATTAATTCACTTCATTTATAAAAATAAAACACATACTACTCCGTATTTTTTGAAAATACGTATACCATCCGACATACAACATTCGTTAAAGCTCCGACAGTCGTTAAAGCTTGAACTGTTATGAAAGTTGGACAACTAGACATTTATAGTGAGCCGAATATATTTTTCAATACTCTCCTCACTTGTGGGCTAATTTCAACCTCAGTGAAATACACAACAAGTAGATAATTAATTTGGGTGGACTCACTCATGGCGGGAGTCGAACCCAGAACGCTTTATCCAACAGCTCGAACTGTTAAAAAAATTGGACAACTAAACATTTTAGTGAATCGAATATATTATCCAATAAATTTGTCTATAGTTAGAACATTAAGACTTAAGAGCACATATACAAGTATACAACGGTTGATTAAAAGGAAAAATGAAAAACTAAAATGATGATCGAAAAAAGAAAAACTAAAATGACGATGTGGTAGATGATTGTATGTGGTGGTTGGTGGGAACCACAAAAAACGAAAGAAGAGATTGATAACTGATAAGTGATTGCAGCCTGCAGGGGCGCCGCGTCTTGAAAATTTCTCTACGCTTAATTGAATTTTATAATTTTTTAAAAATTAAATTACGCACAAATATATTTTATTGTTTAAAAAAATACTGTACTCCATGTAACTTATATAATATTAATTTATAGAAGTCTAACTATTTTTATTATAAGTAAAAAAATCTCATATTTAATCACTTTGCTTTTTTTGTATTTTCAATACATATGATAAAAAAAATATAACTTGCCACAAAAGAGGAGTACTACTTTCCTTTGGTAATCATAGAACTTTGTTGTGAAAAAAATAGTCATGTTATTATGAAAAATGTTGTGATATATAAATAAGCTCAAGAACTTCAAATAAAGTTTTGATACCACTAAATCGCTAGTCTCTCTAAAAATATATACGAGATAACAAAAAAAGATAAATGAACACAAATTTACATGAAAGAAAGAGAAATTACTATATCATAAATTTTGTCTCGTGTGGTTGACTATTACAATTGAATTTGGAATTTTGATTGGAACACTTGGTCAATTATAGAGTTTGCAAAAATCGTTGATTAAAAAATTGATTTACCATAAATATTTCTCCTTTCATGTTATTTTATTTACTAAAAAGACTTAGAAATACATACCACTTACTAATTATATTGTTTCGATTATAATAAACACACTCCAATTTCACCGAATTGGTTATAATCCACTACTTCGTATTTCAAAAAACACACGTATACCAACCGACATACTACAACATCCGTTAATCCACAATTATTAGTGGCCCTAATCATTTTAAATGAAAAAAAGTCAATAAAAAATATTCAACTTATTTTGAAAATATTTTTCATAATCAACGTAGATAGTACTATAATTTTTTATTTGCACAAATTAATACATATTTGTATATATATTGTTCACGTTTTTTATTAATAAATCAATTTACATAACTTTTAAAATTTTGCACTAGCATAAATACTAGTTTGTGTTTATTTATCAAACTCCAACTTTATTATATAATTGGTCAACATTGCATTTTGAAGAGAATTTAGAAGAGTGAATGGACTCTCAATTTTTTGGATGGTAACAATTGAGGAATTTCAATATCTCTTGGTATCATATATACGTGCGACTGTAGACTTAAACAAAATACCAAAAATACATGTATAGAGTGATTTGAGGAAGGATCCTTAAATATTAGTATGAAATGAAGTTAATATGCAACAGGTTTACAAGACTTCCACATTAATGGATAAAACTATACTCATAAGACAAACAACAAAGTAAATAGCTCCTCGGAATTGAATCAAGATCCATGGATGGATCAATCAATGCAAATGCTCCTCTGGAAAATCCTGCACCCCCTCTTTGGTATTACTTAAATAGGATAACACAGCATTCTTAATGAACATCATGGCATTGCCTATACCAGCAATAACAATCAAAACAAAAATATTGTAGGTGCGATAAGAAAACAGATAATACTCTATAATTGCCATCAGGAAGCACTCTGGAAGGCCAAAGTTCTGGAAAGAAAACCAAAGATTGATGATCGGAATAGCCTTGAAACAGACAATGAGCCCCGAGATCGTGGGCAAGTCGTCAACGCCTCTCGTGTAGTAAACCCAACACGAACAAACGAAAACCAACCCCGACTCAAACAATTGTTTCTCGGAACGCCGGAGTATGTAAGGAATGAGTTCCCGTTTCTCGATCACGTAATACATGAAACACATATATAATTAAATATGCTAATTATAAGCAGCATAACCTGACTCAGCACTCGATTATAAACTTCCAATAAATAAAGATAATAAAAAGGCAAACTAAGAATAAATAACAAGACGGAAGATAAACCCCATATACATCGGATTTTCGGGTAACGATCGAATCTGATCGGAGCTGCTCCTTCAACTATCCCCGCTTCGATATCCACCACCATTGTTGATTCAAGGTAAGTAATCATAAGATTTCAGGTGATTTTTTAGAAGGCTATAATTTTATTAAGGAAGGTGAATTGTGTCTATAATTAAATTCACATACCTTAATTAATTTAGGAATTTTAATAATGATAAAGAGGGAAAAGTCTGGTAATTAAATACGGTGAATAATACAGTATAAAATTTTCATGTATATTCATATACCTTAATTAATTTAGGAATTTTAATAATGATAAAGAGTGAAAGTCCGCGGGGTCTGCATAGCCATCTGTGTCTTTTCGTCGTGGTTTAGCAGCATTGTCGTCGCCTGCACTCTGTTGATGATGATGATTGATGATGACCTCGATCAGCATATACGCTTAAGGTTCCGGAAACAAAGGGATGCCACTCGAAGTTATCTGCGAGTTCTTCGCCATGGGTGCAAAGCCGACGACCGATAACAACCGCTTCCCCGGAAGAGTATGAACAAGATAATCTTTTTTATTTTATTTCTTTTTTTTTAATTCATATATGTAGTTTTCTAAATAAAAGTTGTGAAGCAAAGTGGAACATAATATTGCAGTGTATTGTGAATTCTTGTCCTGCAGATTCAGGGATGGTAATGTGCAAACATTTTAGTTTCTGGGTTCGTAAGCTATTTCTCGATAATTTTTCATGAACATCTATATTAGCTTCAACTCATTGAATCTCAAAAAACGCATACTAAGTTGCTATAACTCATTGAATCTCAAAACACACACTGTACTAAGTTGCTTGATTGCATGTAACATTTTATTAATAAAGTAGTGTTCATATATAATTAACATGATTTTAACTTATTGAGTTGCTGTGATTTCTATATATACTACTGTAATAATTAGAAGTTGAACTTTGATTGGTATTGGTTATGCTATAATCTCGTCTTACTTTATGTGGCCTGTGGAATCCGAAGCATTGATTCCCAAGATCTTGTAGTAAGATTTTTCCGCAACCACCATCCGGTCTTTGAACATATCCCACTCTCGGCGACACCTTTGTCTCACCTGTATAAAAACAGTAGATAATCATACTCGAGATCAAGACCAAAAGAGAGAAGAAAAAAAAAATACAACATCAAATTAAGGTTGTTCTTGCAATAAACCCTTAAAGAAAACAATAACAAGTATAGTTAGAGTAGATAATCAATACCCCTTGCCATGCGGGCATTCCGTTGTCCGCTTGCCCCTGCCATCAGATAAAGAAAGAAAAAAAAAAGACGACAAAATTATTATTCCATCCGGCGTGGTCTAATGCACCATACAAAGACCACAAATGCTATCAAAAGTACGTACCTGGCTTCCCAATGAAGGAACCGATTGGTGAACAATCCATTGAGCATCCACAACTCCAATTTTGTCGTGAGCAGGCTACAAATAAAGCCGTCAGGTACCAAATGTTCCAAATCTTAAATTTAAACTTTTGGGATATTACAAAACTACCCCTGAGGTTTGTGTATTCGGATAAAATACTGATAAGTTGTAAATGTAAGGCAAAACTACCCCTAGGGGTGTTTTTGTAATTATTCCTAAACTTTCCGATGAAGAAAAAAGGCAAGCTGACTGACCTCAACACATTTTTGGAGGGCAAAGTCGAGACCCCATCCATGGACTAAGTCATTCTACAGGATAAACAAACTCAGAGGTTACAGAGAGATCAAGTAATCTATATACTCCAAAGAAGGAACAACAAAGCACCTGGATCATGTGCCACACACAGCGCCATGCGTCTCGAGAAAAGACAGGAGCCATTATTTCGACAAACCTGCGTAAATTAACGAAAGAGAAAAATAAAGTAATTATCAAAGTAGATGGAATAAAATGAAAAATAATTAACATCGAACACCGAAAGGTTCATACGCTGCACATGGAGGTAAATGAGGGCTAGGGCACCATCCAGGCTTCTCTTTTGTTTCCCTGTATAAAGATAATAAAAAAAGGAAAATAAGTTAAATGAATGTAAATATAATCCCTCTCTCTCTGTATGTATCTATATATATTTTACAAAATTCATCTCTTTACTTGTGAACATCACGGCCCACTATTCTTTTAGTCATCTGCCAAGTTGCTCCTTTTGTGTGATCCAAACCAGGCTGTGAAATTTCTAAACCATACTTCCTCACGAGCTTAATATATCTGGATTTCACATACGGATAGAAGAAATTAGCAACAATAAAGCAAGTCAATCCTTAAGGTTAGTTGAGTGAATTGCACTCACTCTGTTGCATTAAAATGCTCGACCCCAAGGTCTTCATCCCATATGAATATGTAGTCGTAAGGGGCAACAATATCCGGATGCAGAAACCTCTTCGCGTACCACCTTTGTTTTTAGCAGAATTACACATGTAAGCATGATCTATAGAAACCAATCATAATAGAGATTCCTTGCAGCTTTATGAAAAAATTATAAATTACCACTTTGTTTGTTTCATGGCGCTAATATGAATAGCTCGCTTGGACCACTCGAACTTGTTCCATTCGGTGGTTCTCCCATCGTAATGAAACAAAAGGATTGTGAAATCATCTGAAAACTGCAACAATTAATGATTTACTAGTGTGAGAGAGTGAGAAGATTACGGCCTCAAGGAACGAAAAATGGACTATACTACTGACCTTTTTGACAGCTGCGTCAACATTATTCATTTGATTGTAACCAACAGTGAAGGTTACCAAATACTTCGGTTTGACAGTCAAATCCTGCATTACAAAAACATTAATCAAATATCAATGACAATAATATGATTTAAGACACTTTAATAGTCTCATTGTTACGTATCTGAGACATACACTTTATACTCATTACTTGCATTCCTCTATTTTAATGTGCATTGGTAGGGCCACTGATATCAACATACGGTTGCAGCAGGAAAACTACGTGTAAAATTATTATTTCAACCATATTAACTACCATCTTCTTAGTCTACCGAACAAAGAACATTGCGTATCAACTCTCATTGTGAACTTCATATTCTGGGGTCACATGAGTTCAATGTGAGATGCATAAGCAATACGACACGTTTACCTAATTAATTGAATCTGCTTCCCAAATCAAAAGCTATCATCAGAATTTTCTAGTAAAGGATTTGACAAAAACCATGCTTACCTGGCTCGGTTCACCCCATAGTCTCCGAAGATAAAAGTCTGATTGAGATGCAACAATGTCTGGAGGCAACCTTTCTGCACCTCTTGGATTTGACGGGACCCATATCTGATTCACATATTATTTTAGAAGACTAAGATAAGAAACCAGTAAGAGGAAATTCACACGTAAAATATTTAATTAGAAGTCTAATTTCCAGAATAAACACAACAACAACAAAGAGACATGAAGTAATGCATAACCTATACTGAAAACAGAGCAAAAAAGTTTCCTCATTTATTTCGATGTCAAAACTTAGAATACACATTTGACAGTTGGAACCAAAAACTAAAGATTAAGATAATAAGTCAACACATGTAAATGACATGCAAAAGAAAATTACTAGTACTTCCTTATTAGCAGGAATGCAGGATTTCACAAACCTTCGATAAATTCTTCACGATTTGATCTTTATCACTGTTTGGGGTAGTGTTGGTGGATTTACTTTTGTGCCCATGTTTACCAAAATCATGAAGAAAAGAGGATGTGAGGTTAAGCTGCCAAATAAAGAGAATAACATTAGCTATGATAAAAACGGGAAACACGAACCAAGATATGTACGTGCGGCTGTAAAGACAGTAAAGTAAAATAAGTTAGAGGACCTTTGTTAGTGGGAAGGTTGGTAATGAAGCTCCTAAGAAGAAGCCGAACATTATAGCAGCACATACTATGATGAGTAGTCTCAGAGTTTCATTTGGTCTTTTAGCCATTGTACTGAGATAAAATCAATAAGATAATTTAGTATTGGTGACCAATTCAATGTGTGTGTGTGTGTGTTTGTATAGATATATATATTTGACCTGAGTCCAACGTTTCTCTTTTTGAACATCTTATCTGTTTCCGTATTTACTAAAGATAAGATGCCCTTCATTGCTCAATTAAGATTTAAGCATCCACTTTGCAGATGTGTTCTAAACAGGAAAACAAGGCCCGAAAAACAGAACCGATAAGAATGGCATCGAAAGAAAAGAAAAAAAGTGCAGATTAAAATACACAAGAATACAAACTAGTTAATAGGAAAACTCCAACTAGCAAACACCTGTAAGCATTCCCTTGAGGTCTATAAGAACCAAAAGGAGAAAACATTAATAACAACCAAATCGAATAGTTCTTTTTTTTATCCGAATGGGCCCGTCAACGGAACATCCTCATAATCGAAAAACCCTTGCACATAAATTTCCCCCAAATTAGCTCCATGAAATCCATTTCTAAGCCAGTAATCAGTTTCAATTTCAGGGTGACCAATAAAACAAGCTACTCAAAGAACACTACTATTATTATTATTTAAAAGAAATCATCCCAAGAATTAGAATATCATTCCACATTAAATTATTATTTTTATTTCTGCAAATTCTCATGCAAACATATACCTGAACAAACAAGAAAAAAAAAACTCTCGGAATATCAGCAATAAAAAAGCTTTTCAGGGAAAACGAACAATTAATCCATGGTCGAATGCATGATTAAGTACAGAAAGAGGTGATGGTGAAGCACGATAAATATAACAGTATAAAAAAAGTTACCTTTTTCCCGTAATTAAAAAACAGAGGAGCATATGGGTTGTTGTGAGTGAAGGGAAAATGGAAAAGGAAAAGAAACACGCGGACGGAAAGGAAAAGTCGCGCAAACCCGGAATCGGAATTTCAGTTTTGGAAAATCATATAAGCGGGCGTCATCGTCGTCTTCGTCACTTTCCCAAATTATGAAAGCTATGATATTTAATACTCTGACTTTTCCAGCAGCAATTTCCTAGTGCATTACGCACAGTGGCTTTTGAAGAAAGAGGTTTTCATGGGGTTTTATTTAGAAGATGGAAAGATAGAACTATTCTCTTTCTTTTTCTTCTTTTTTGGAAGAAAATTCATGAGATTTTCAACTCTGATTTTTTTCTTCTTTTTACCTTTTACTAAAATATTATTACTTTTATTTTGTTTTGCTTTTCATACCAAATGTAATTGTGGCATAATAATTATTTTCTTAACAAGACTCACGCTAAACATACAATTTTTTATTTACTTTTTATAGATTTTTATCACAATTATTTTGTTTTTTAATTTAAATATATCTTTTTATTTATTGGTCAAAAAATAATAAAAAGTGTACACACTAGTTAATCAACAAAAGGTGTAATTAGTTTGTTAGTTAATGAAGGTCATTTAGTGGGAGAAATTTATTGCAAACTCACAATCAACAAGGAAGACTTTGAAAGACGGAAATTGCTTTGTTTTGTGCCTAATTTTCTTTAAATATATTTTTGAATGGTTGAGATTGGTCCACTTTGAATTGGTCTCATCGTGTGTTGTACTTGTACTATTGGAATTTGGAAGCCAACTTCATTCATGAATGAAGAATAAAAATATGATAATTGTAAAATTTATTTTAGTTTTTCAAAAAAGACCATTAATTTAGAGTTGACCATTTCTTTTTTACATGTTTCTCTTGTTTTATTTTTATTTTTATTTTTATGGTTTATTACATTTGGATGTAAAAGTAAATATTATGGGGAAAATTGATACGCATAATCACATTTCACACTTTGACTTAGACTATGACTTTGACCACAGAGGAAAAACATGTATCTAAAGCCAATGACATATTACAAATCATCAAACTTGGTAGTTGATACCACCAAATCATTCTATGTAATACATATTTTATTGTATGTACAGAGAAACATGTATCTAAGGCAAATGGTATTATGACTATATATGTTACACCAGATTTTAACATTCAAGTTTAAAGAGTATGGCTGGAGATCAAATACCCGAGAGGAAGAGAGTCCGCACGGGCCATTTCAAGTCTCGAGAGAAAAGCTCTCTGCATCTGATGACGACGAGTCGGAGGATGAGGGAAGCCAAATCTCTAGACGGGTCCCGCCAGCTCCGAAGAATGCTTCCGTGTTTCTTGGAGAGATAACACGGACGACACAACCGTAACTATTGAGTATCTCCTGAGCAACAGTCAACCCCGCGACAAAGTTCCATGTCATGTTGTCTTCTATCCTATCTTCCGCACATAAATCTGTTCCGAATGGCGCAAGCGAATGCATTTGTGTCTGAGTTTACAAGAAATTTCACATCAATCTTTTTTGTGCAAGCTAAGAGCAACGTATAGAAAAATCCCAATTGGCCTGTGTCGACACTATACTCTCAGAAGAAAAAGGGAGCAAAATGAAAGAAATTAGTAAAAGAGCTATTACCATATAGTGCATGTCAGGCCCATCATCATCGATGATGATCAGAGCCCCACCTGCGGGTGCTCCAGAAGAGACGATTTCAATTCTACCCCCGACTTCTGTTCGCAACAACGCACCCTCGATTAAATTGCTTAAAGCCTGCCGCAAAGCAGGTTCTTCAACTGCAACCTTCAAAGACTTTGACAGGTCACACAATTCCACAACCCGTTGTTGCTTATGCGCAAGAGGTTTTATTGCCCCAACCAAGTCTTGCAACACATCAGAAACTTCACAGGGTCTTCTGCAAAAAGATGGTTTGTATGGAACGGATTACACTAAAGCAATATATGAATTGAACTATATTCAGTTGTAAAAATAAAACACGTATCGAACTTCAGTAAGATACAGAGCTGCCATTTATATATTTGTAAATTCAATAAAATGAAGGTTGATTTTGTATACATAGAGTGATAGAGATCAGAAAAGTATAGCTATTTTCCATGACATAATTTGGAGACCAGTATATAATAAACACCAAACACGTTTCCTCGTAAAAGGGTACCTGATTCCCTGTTGGTGTGACGGTGCAAGAACAAGAGGTGGCATGGGAAATTCTGAGTCCTTGGATGTTGAATTGAGAGACAATTGCCGACAAGATTCTTCCATCTTACTTGTGGAAGCTTCCATGGATCTGTTACTGGATAACTGGGATCTCACTTCTGGCTGTAGATCAGGCAAATGCTGGATCTTCTTCAGTGTCTCATTGTTATAACGCATTAAATTAGCCTAAGAAACAACAAAACATTAAAAGGTTACTTATTGGAATTCTACTTCAGATATATAAATGGATTGGGATTTAGGATAAAGAAAATTAATACTTTCGTCATGTAGACGGCATCCTGTAGCTGTTGAAGATTATCTCTCATATGATCACCTTGCACTTGAATATCTTCAGCAATATCGTATGAAACCTGAAATCTCATGGTCACCATTTCGATTAGGAATCAAACAATGTGTTTTAGAAATTGTCGAGATAAGTTTAGCGGAATCTATCGTTATAGTGTCACACACCCACCTCGCTTCTCTTCAAGTTTACAGATAACATTTTGGTCAAAGTTCTAATGCTTGAAAGGGAACCTCGAATCTGCAAAGCAATTATAGTCAACATCAGTTATACGTTCAAACACGTATAAGCTTAAAATGCACAATTAGAAAATCATACTTGCTCGACCAAATTACTCATCCTGGCATTATTCTGCCATGATGATTGCTGCAGTAGCATCGCTTTCTGGAGAGGTATATGCAGGAGATTTAAATCCTTACAGTTAAAGCAACAATACATATAACAAAAGACACACAAAAATATAAAGAGATCATTACAAAAACTATCCCTAAGGTTCAGATTAATTAAAAAAAAAAAAAACAACAACAGCAACAACAAAGTGAAGTTTGATTATGTATTACACTTTCCCAGTTAGGACTTGGGGGTATTCTTTTGTCATTATCCCACGAAAAAAAATTAAAAACAATTTAGCCGTGTCAGCATTTAGAGTCATATTTATGACCTCACTAACAGTATAAATATCTGCAAATTCGTAAAGCGGTGCACAAGAACACAAAACACTATAATTCAACATAGCGTCTATCACAGATAACGGTCCATATATTTGTGCACCAGAACCTACCTGATCCATGACATAAGCCATGGCCAGTGAACGGGTGATATTCATGGCATTCAGTTTCTGTTCCGTGGAAAACTTTAGCATGCGACCCGAGTGATCCTCTAAAGCTTGCACGTTCAATGTTTGTGGATCCATGCTATGGGGCAAAGGCAGAGATTTCCCAGAGTACGGAGACTCTTTTATGGCATGCCATCCTCTTTCTAAAGCCAACTTTGGAAACTCAGCGACTAAGAAGCCAACGATAAATGGATGTGTTACCATGGGGAAAACTACAGCACCGAGCTCAGGGAAGAATTCTGCCTAGAATCGAAGACAACATATATCAGAAACCCATTATTAAAGAACCAAATGTAACTATAAAAAAGAAAAAAAAACGTGCCTGTTGATGTGAGATCGCAGCTTCTGCAAGTCTTAGTCCAGCTGGCAACCCAAAGTTACAAACCAAAACAACAATATCAGCAGCATGGACACCTGGATGAAAAGTGATGCGACGCAACTCCAACTGATCCATAACATAACCCCCAGCTGGTCTGACATAGACCTGTGGTTAACATAAGCCAAATAAGAACTACTCCATATAATGAGATATGAAGTATCGGGATGTAATTAAGTTCGACCAGGTATAACATAAGTGCATATAGCCTGCAAACAAAAAGGTCTAAATCTTTCGAGTGAACCTTCGTAATCATCTCGTGTAAAGCAGCAAAAGATTACTTCAACCCTTTTCCCAGCATCACATATTTATAGTAAACTAGGTTATCCGAAGAATGAATCCATTCTTTTTTTAATCTGATTTAAATAGGAAAATTTACAATTAGCTAAGTACTGTTGAAATCATTAGTGCAATAAAAGTTACACTTCAATTCGACAAATGCAAAATTAAGTGCACACAACCTTCAATAGCATGATCTCAAGTCAAAATTAGTCAACCAAATATGAAAATATACCGACAGAACAGCATCGGGATCAACTATGCGGCGAAAGAGATCGAGCTGCTCGAGGCAAAGCCGCTGAAAATCCTGACTCGGCAACACCAGAGCTTTACTACTCTTAGCGCCATTGCCGTTTCCGCCGCTTCTCTCTATTCTCTGCAAGAACTCCACGGGAGAAGTTGAGGCGGCGCGTATCGCCGCCGCCAAAGCAGCCGCCGACGACACCATGGAGTCATCGTCATCTGACGTGTAGCTGACTTGCCGGAGAGAAGTAGAGGCGGTGGCGGATAGTACGAGCGGGCGCTGAGCGGAGGAGGAGGCGGAGGCGCGGCAAGCGCAGGGAGGGTGTGGCTGAATTTGATTGGACACAGTGGGGAAGAAAGGGGTAAGGTTGTAATTTTGGGGAGTAGTGGGGAGTGGAGTTTGTGGAGGGAATGTAAAGAGAAGCATTTGGTTAGGTGATGATGAAATGAATAAATGATCTCTCGTTTTTTTTGTTCGAATGTAGTAAATACATTTGTTTATATAAATGGCCTTTTGGGCCTCTGGGCCGTTTAATGGGCCAGCTAATGGGCTCATTTCAGTATCTATCTAGAATCACGATCCTCCCAGATCAGTTCATGAAATCACCAAATCCATTAAAATTAAAACCGTTTATAGAGTTTTTGAGGTTCATTAAAACTCAAGTCTTATTGGAGAATATATTCTACTCACTATAAATGTTTAGTTATCCAACTTCTCTAAAAATAAATAACCACAAATCTTGGAGTCTTGCTTGGAGCCAAAGTTACGTGATTCTTCAAATCTCATCATGCCCCCTCAAGTTGGAGTGTGTAAGTCCCGAACACCCAACTTGTCGCGCAAAAATTTAAAACGATCTGAACCCAGGGCCTTAGTAAAAATGTCCGCCTTTTGATGTTGAGTAGAAATGGCGCACGGCTTGATATCCCCACTAACAACTCTTTCTCGTACAAAATAATAGTCCATTTCAATGTGTTTTGTGCGTTCATGAAACACGGGATTGACGGCAATATGGTGTGCCGCTTGATTATCGCAAAACAAAGAAGTAGGACCAACCTGCGATGCTTCCAAATCTTCAAGAAGCCAACGAAGCCATAATACTTCACAGACAGTAGTAGCCAATGCACGATATTCAGCCTCCGC
>JACOMQ010001885.1:0-26905 GCA_014843705.1 Euphrasia arctica
ACCCTCCAACCAAACAATAAATCTGATCTCGTGGGTCCCACATGTATTTTCT
Organism: Euphrasia arctica; assembly: GCA_014843705.1. Taxonomy (NCBI): domain Eukaryota; kingdom Viridiplantae; phylum Streptophyta; class Magnoliopsida; order Lamiales; family Orobanchaceae; genus Euphrasia; species Euphrasia arctica. Next base: position 53 of record JACOMQ010001885.1, read on the forward strand.
TTTTATTTTTATGTTAATTGATATTTGTTTTTGTATTTTGTTTTTGTTTTTTTTTTATTTATTGAAAGAGTAAGGATATAAGAGACTTTTTATGGACAATTGATGTAAAAAACTCACACTTTTATAAGAGGGGACTTTTAACTCATTTAGTTATCAAATGTGACTAAAAAGTCACATTCCCTCTTGTTAAACTTTACAATTTAATATTTATGTTATGCTTTGCATGGTTAAGTATTTTATCCTTTTAATTTAGTAACTTAAATCAGAAACCCAACGTCTATCAATTTTATAGATTATTTTTTAATTAATACAGTACTTTAATAGGGATTGACAAGTACTCCTTTCCGGATTTTAACAATCTCGCTTTATTTAAATAATTAATTGTTTTTATATTTTTATTTTAAATATATATAAATATTTCTTACGTTTTTATATAGTTTTTTTAAATATCACTTTTAACAATTTAATTTATTAATTTAAAAATATATTTTTACTCTCAATTTTTTTATAAATAATTATTAAAACAATATATTTTTTTAATTTTTGTGAAGAACACATGTAACAAATGATACGGACTAAAAAAATACTACTTATATTATTAAAAATTATTAGTGAAAATAAAATTGAACAGCAGTGTTTAAGGGAGCTGCCCCACCGTACTACTACTACTACTATATTCGAAAAAGAATTAATTAATTAATTAAAAATGTGATAGTGCTTCTAATCTTTATTCTCCACCGCTTAATTGAGTGGCATTATTGTCTTTGTCGTTTTGGATCATTCAATTCTCACTAAAAAATTAAGCTGTGTTTTAGCCCGGACTTATAATCTTGTTACCCAACTCGATTAATTCCAACTTGTATTAATCCAAAACAATTGTTGTTTTGGATCATTCAATTCTCACTAAAAAACTAAGCTGTGTTTTAGCCCGGACTTATAATCTTGTTAACCAACTCGATTAATTCCAACTTGTATTAATCCAAAACAATTCTATTAATTTAATTCGATACTATTATTGTGTTTCCACAATTGGAGCAACAGTGTGATTAAATTGGTCAACGATTTCCGGTTTTCCTTGTAATTTAACAATCAAATTATGTCGCATAGTTTTCTTACACGCACACGGCTAAGTGACAGTAACAACTTCATTACGACCACGGCAAATATTACTCCAATAATGCACTTTTTCAGTGTTCAATAATTTGCCCCAATCTCATTTTTTATTTTATTTTTGTATTGCTAAAATTTTGATTTGGTTTCATATTTTTGATATTAAAAAAAAAACATTTTTATTTTTATCGTTATAATCTCATAGTTAAATTTTCCTATTTTAATCGAGTTTTTCTTAAAATATACTCCACCATATTTTTAATATAAAAAATAAGAATAGACCGACAGAGTTTTTCTTATAGAATGAAAGGTAATCGCTAATTTCGTTACACATTTTTTTTAGAATAATTTAGGAATAAGGGTAGAATAGTTTATATAATTTTAACTTGTACTCCATAAATATTCGTTTACAATTTAATGTTTAGTTTTTTTTGTTTTTTTATTAATTAGTGTATTTTAAGAATATAATTATTGTTAGGGGTAATAACCGTATGCCTCATATTATTAATAATAATAGATAACCGTTGTGTAAATTAATAAAATTAAAATAATATATATTAAAGTGCTCTTATTAATAATTAAGACAAACCATGTTATTTAATTCTAACTAAACTTTAAAATTTTTCCTTTATAAAAAATCACCCTTTTTTTTATCTGGTTTGAAAAATTCAATAAAAACGGATATAATTATACAATAAAGAGTCAATAAAAACGGGTATAATTATTCAATAAGAATGCTTACTTTAATTTATGTTACGGTGAGAAATATTCCACACATATTTATGGGACATTAATTAATTAATGTATTTATCCTCTAACTAAGTAATTAAGTTTAGTGCCCGACAACAACAAAATGATATACATCCACTTTATCATCATATGTTTGATTTGAAATTTATAAATAAAAAAGCTAACTTAAAATACAGTCTTCTTTAATCTTTAGAAAGTAATCAAAGTGTACAAGTAATTTCCTAAACCCTTAAATTGGTCATGACTCACGGTATTATATTATTAAATTAATTCATCATTTCCTTCTTTTTGTACAATATAAATTTAATTGGGGTTACATATGTTTGCTTTTGTATTGTGTGAGCCAAAAAATCATTAAGATCGAAATTAAGCCTATTGTGTTGCTGAAGAATAAGAACAACAATATGGGACTCCTCAAGATCAACCTTCTTCTTCTTCTCCTCGTTTCCGTGGCTCTTTTTATGACTTATTTTGCAGGTATGCACGCACACTGCTACAAAATATCTTTCAATGTTTCGCTTGTCTTTAAACCACCTTAACTTAAACATAAGCTTGATTAACATCCATCGGTTACTAGAGTAAGGATATTTTGTTTAATTAAAAATTCGATGGATGTTTATTTTCGTAATGCATATATATACCTATCGTGCAGGTCGAGTGTCGTATAAGCCAACGACGTCGACAAAAGTGATGGTGAGTACAACTAGTGTGGTATTTTCACGAAAATTAAGCAACCAATATTTCTAAACTAAGTACTAAATCCCATTCCAATGTTAAATTTTAATTAGATCGTGATATTTCATGTTTTTTTTTGTTATAACATATTTTTATATTTTTTTCTTAAATTTTGAGCAGGAAAAAGAATTGTCTCACAATACTCATCGTCGTCGCGGTGAAGTTAGTGAAATCCACAGAAGAGTTCTTGCAGTTCATGCAAATGATTATGGAAACTATGATCAAACACCAACATTAGGGAAGCCTCTCATCAAACCTATTCCCAACTAAATTATGTATGATTTAACTAATACCAAGCAAATTTTGTTTTAATAAGTTGTAACACTTAATTACTGTATTAGTAATTGTTTAACTTAATTTTTTTGAAATTTTCAAACAATTATATATTTATTAAGGTATACTCCCTTCATTCACTATTAATAGTCACAGTGACTTTTTTATCGAAAACCAGAAAACATTATGATCGTCAACAGCAGGATTCGAACCTGCGCAGGCAAAGCCCAACAGATTTCGAGTCTGTCTCCTTAACCACTCGGACATATTGACGACTTGTATAGGCTTCTGTAAAAGTAAGATTTAATGTAATTGAGTATTTATATTTCATTCAGTTGTGGATCATTCACAATTCATTCAAGGGTAAGTAAGTACATAAATTGTTCAACTAATTTAATTTAATTTGCTTATTATATAATCTGGGATCTATTTATTGAAATACAAATATTGAATGATTTAATTGTAGTTAAATTCAAAACCACATGAATTGAGTTTGTACGAGCTTACATTGAAAGCATCAAGTTCATATACATATCCCATGACACTATCATAATTCAAAAAGATAATATCTTTGGATTTGTTTTTTTTTATTAAAACAAGTTGAACTTAACCTGAACTGAATTTATTATATCTTAACTGAAATGAATTATTTTTTTTATAAAAATAATAATACTTTTTGTAAATGGTTAAAAATAATTAATAATACTCTGATATTAACTAGTTTATAATTGAAATTATAAATTCTAATTTTTTTTTAAATTATTTTGAAACAAATTTAATCGAAGGGAATCGAATGTGTTTGAATTGAAGTGAATTGAAGTGATCTAAAATGAACTAAAATGAACTGAGATTAAATCCAAAAAAAAATAAGTCCAAGCAGTAATAATATATTTTTGTTTAGCAATATATTATATACAATAATAATACCTCATCCGTTCTCAAAATACATCACATACTTTTCTGAGCACAAAGTTTAAAAAAATATTAATTTTTGTTTTTTTAACCAAAAAGTAAAAATAAAAATATAGTTTAAAGTGAAAAGTAAAATAGTTGTGAATAAAATTTAAAAAATTAGTGAATAAAGTAAATTAAAATTATATTTCAAAATGAAAAAATTAGAATAATTGTATTATACGGTACATAACGAAAAAAAAGTATATCGGCTTAAGACGGTTTGAGTAATAGTAATAATATCCCTTACGTATTCATTGTACTCCTATCCTAACAAAAAGTTGAGACTTTTGTGTGCACGGAGAGATATGTTAATTTTTTATTTTTTAATTAAAAAATAAAGTAATTGTGAGTAAAGTTTAAAAAATAGTTAAGTAGGTGGATAATGTAAATAGTAAATATTATTTTAAAATGAATTTTTTTTTTTTTTTTTTTTTTGGTTTATTAATTATTGTGAGACATCAAAATTGCCTATACTTATTCATCTAAATTTTTGTGGGAGTGATAATATTTTCTTATTCATGAAAGAGGAAGATGTTGCTTTATTGACCTATTTCCTCTTTTGTCCGTCTTCTAGTGTCGACCTTGAAATTCGTGTGTGTCATTCTTTCTATTTTTCTGTTTTTGTGGATCGCCTATACTGTTGGGCCCATATATTATTGACTCAAGTATCAAACTATATGGGCCGTTATTGGAAAATGTGGTCCAAAGCCCATATTACACCTTTCATTTTATGGACCACCAAATCACTTCAACAAGTTCACATCTTTCATTGTTTGTTTACATTTGAATACGCAAGTAGCGATAGTGAGTGGCGGTTCAATAAGAGAATGAGTTAGTTAACAATCAATTTATAATTTATAAGTATAAATTAAATAAATTATTTTCAAGGTTTAAATTACTTATTTGTACTGTACTATGTTTTAATTAAAAAAACATAGTTATGATTATTATTTATTAATGTAGTTTTCTTATATTCACTTGTACCATTGTCATTACATATTTGATATTGTTATCGTTATTGTTTCGATTTAAATGTGAAATGACGGCAAATATACTTGCTTCCTGTTGAGGGGAAACAATTGTTGTGACTCGGGTGCACATGGGAAGATTGTGTTCTAAAGTTGAAAATGAATTTGAATCTTTGCTACACTTTCCACGCCCACTTTTGTGAATTTGAGCTAACTAAAAATGAGAATTATACTATGTATTTATGACTTTACACGCAATGCTTATTCTTTCGTGCATCAACTTAAACTTAATGCACGCTTGTCACAATCTTTATGACAATATTTACCTTTTTTAATTGATATTAGGGTAATTTAATTTAGTATAAAAACAATTTACATACTTTATATCAATCCTCACTAAAATAATGTGATCATAAAATACTACTACTTCATTTATCTCGAAAAATTACGGACTTACTCTTTATAAAGATCGCTGAAGAAAGTATTCATATCACTCATTCGAACTTTCAACAACTCCATTTACACTATAAGAAAGTATTCCTTCTAGTTCATAAAAGATCTAATACTTTTGTGGGTACGAATATTAAGAAAAATGTTATTTTTTGACTTTTTAATTAAAAAGTAAAAGATAAAATGTATTTTTAAGTTGAAAATTAAAGTAGTTGTGATTAGAATTTTTGAGGTAGGTGGATAAAGTAGGAATAAAATTGTAATTTCAAGTAAAAAAGTAAGAACTTTTATTTCTTTTTTTTGGAATGTGACAACTATTATGGAACAATTAAAAAAAAAAATAGTGCATATATTATGAAAGAGAGGAAGTATTCATTACAAAAATAGATTTAAAATAGTACGGAGTACTAGTATTACTAGGAAATGATATTTAATTAGATATTTCACTCTTTAAAAAAAGTACACAGGTCCACGTAACGGCGTTTAAAAAACTAGCAACTACCTCCGTCTGCAAGCGTGCTATTGTGGACCGTGCTACTAACTCCGTTAAATGAACCGTCACCCCTCCATGTCCTTCACCGATTATTTTTAGCACAACAACAGAAGATGAATCAGAATCAATTCTCTCTCCATACTGTATACACTATACATACCAAATCGTATATATTATATTCTTATGCATAATTGATGTGTGTATATATATATATACATACACACACCCACATATGTCAATCATATAATCTGCTGACTTTCAACACTCGCAGTTTCTCTCTCCCCTACTTTTCTCTAGGGTTTTGTAAGCGGTGGAAGGATATCGTTCGATCACGTAAGCTTCGCTTTTTTTTATACGCATTTTTTTTAATTTCTGTGAATTTTTTTAGTTTCGATTTTGTTAATTATTCGTTCAGAAATTGAAATTCTCTGGAATGGAAATGGTGAATATAACTCTCTCTCAAAATGTTTAGGCTCGAGTTTTGGATCTCTATTTGACCTAGTTGCAGTGTCGTATTTTTAGGGTTTGTATCAGTCTCTCTCCGAAAATAGCACTTGAAACCCGAGTCTTAATTTTCCCCTAATTAATTTTACTATGGTATATGGAGTTTTTTTTTTTTTAATTTCGTATATAATTTATTTTGCTTCCTGACTTGTTATAAAATTGGGTTTCTACCTGCTCCGACAGTAGCAAAAGTGAATTTCTAATTTGGTTTTATAAGTGTTTTTTCGATTTAGCTGGTTGTTGAATTTAATTTCTGGGTTCGGATTTTCATCTTACCCTGAGCTCGTTTTGTAAGAACAAAATGGTGTAGGCGATGATTGCGACGGAACTATGCAAGATAGTGAATCATACAACTCGTGCTTATTTTTATTGACCCGAGTGGGTTGAGACACTAGTTAGATACGTAGATTACTGCTTCGATTGAGGAGGTTTAGAGGAGTTGCTATGCATATTACACTGTGGTTAATAACCGCTTCTATTTTGGATTTCTTAATTTTTGGTTGATGATATTTTTTTACTTTTATCGTTGCAGGTGTCTTATGTTCTGTTGCTGTAATTCACATTCGTTTTATTCTGCGGTGTTCATGTAGAAGTCAACTAATATAAGTTTTCACTTTTCCGATCTCAGTGTGAGAAAGAATGGGGGCTGCTTGTTGTGTTGCTTCTAAGGGTAGAACTGTGGCAAATGAGTCACCTGGTGATAGTTTGCAGAGGCATCCTCACTATTCACCACGTTGGAGTTGTGGATGGGATAATCGTGGACGAGTAGCTGGGGAAGAGACACATTCAAACTGGGTTCGTAATGGAGGCTGTGGAATTGGTAGTAATGGAGTCAAGTTCGGTACAAGTGCAGAAGCTACATTTGCATCTGAGGAGGGTAGTCCATTGGATAGTTTTCGATCGCTTCCTTGGCAGAAGTCCCCTCCTTCTGAAGAAAATGGTGGAACTTTAAGGCTTCAATCTTCTGGTATATCAAACTGTTTTTTTAGATTAGTTAACAAATTTGTTGGGCTAGGTGATGAAAATCTAAATCATCTGAGATTTTCTCTTCTAGAAATAAAGTTGGAGAAAACTGTTCATGCAGTCATGTCCGTCCATTACTTTATGTTAGCATTCAGTATTGGACTCTTAGTTTCTGACTTGAGCATCAAGCTGATTAAAAATGCTGGAGATAAATTGCCTTCTATTATGAACTCCATATTTATATTATGTTCTAAACCTGAAAAATGAAGGACTGAGGTTTTGGGGAGAGAGTTATTTTTTTTTTGGGGTTGCATTTTTTCTAATCATATTAGAGTTTTTTTTTACTCGTATACTTCTTTCCTCAATGTCGAAATTGCTGTTTTACTTGAATACAAATCAATAATGTTTCTAATGGACTAATATGCAGAGCATTATCCAGGTCAACTTCTTTTATTTTTTTTGGTTTGTTATGGATGTTTGTCAAATAAGGTTGGGGATGCCCATTTCTGTAAACTGATATCGAGTACATTTCAAACGCACTTTCTCGATCATTTTGACCAAACTGGTTATGTTGTAGAATAAGAATATGCTTATCTATCTTCAGATGCATAGAGTTATTTGAGACTTTTGCTTTTTACACAAAAAATAGAATACAAGACTGTCTTTTGTTTAATACTTGATACTTATTTATTTATTTATGGCTTGCAGATCAGGCCATCTCACAGAATATTTTAGAGGTATGTCAAGAGTACTAAGTTGCTATATCATCTTTTGGTTTATATAAAAACGGAATCCTTCTTCCATTATTATTCTTTGTTTTTCTCATTTCCTTCCTCCACTCTGTACAGGTGAAGGAGTCGACAGATTCACCTTCCGTTTCATACACATCTCTAAAACTATCCCCTTCGGTCCATTCAGTCTCATCCAAGTCAACATCTCCTCTCTCTTCCCAAAGCCACCTGCTTCCTCCAAACGCAACCCCTTCAAGATGGCACTACCGTTCTCCGGCACACCACTTATTACGCCAAGTGTCTGACAGCCGAATCCCAAAGTCGCCATCATTTTCAATATGTGAAGAGCCATCTCTATATCTGCCCCCTTCTTGGGGAAATGAATCAACCATGGGCTCCAATGGTGGATCCTCCGACAGCTGGTCAATTCCCGCCTTATCTGAGCTCGTGACCACTCGGAGAGAAAGGTGGTCTTTCGACAGTGAGACTTCAGCCTTCAGTCGGGACAAAATTACGAGATGTAGTGGACGCACTTCAGGCTCTCCTTCCTTTGATCTCCAAACTTGCAGTGTTTGTACTAAGCTTTTGACTGACAGGTCTTCATTGGGTGTAAGTGGACACAAAATAATGTACGCCAACGAACTTGCTGTGGTCTCTGTTCTGACTTGTGGGCACGTTTATCATTCGGAGTGCTTGGAGTATATGACTCCCGAGATCAATAAGTATGACCCAGCTTGCCCTGCTTGTACCTTTGGAGAGAAATGGGCTGCGAGGATGATATCTGAGAAGGCGTTGAAAGCTGAGATGGACTTGAAGGCTCGAAAAAGATCTAGGAAACGTGTGGTGGATAGTGAACTGAGTAGTGGTGAGATTATTGTGTTTGATCATCAGAGAAGTGGAGGGTTTGATGGAAAGGGAAATATTAAGCTGGGATCGAGTTCGAGCATGAAGGGCTCTGGCCGTAAGCCATTTTTGAGGCGCCACTTTTCATTTGGGTCAAAAACAAGTAGTAGGTCATTTTCTGATAATAACCAATCTACTCCTAGGAAGGGTTTTTTCTGGGCCAGGTCAAGTAAGGACTGAAGTTCCTTGTAGATTGAAAAAGTAAGTATCCTCTTTGTTCTGTATGAGAAATAATGCAATGCAGGGTTAAGTACAAAAATGCCCCCGAGGTTTGACCTAATTATGTACCCGGCCATTTTTCAGTATTAAGAACACCCATTTGATGTTTTGCTTATATAATTTACACCCTCAATTGAAGTGAATCAAGTGATTGTCAAGTAAACATAAATAAAGGACTGAACCTCGGGGGTTATATAATTATGAATCACTTGAAATTTCATGATTATGTATTTTCCCAAATTAAGTTTTGTTCTGAGATGCTATTTTTGTTGCTTCAGCTGCACAGGTGGTTTGGAAAAGTGCATTATGAAGCAAGTGGGGGCACAAGTCATAAGCGTATCTCCGTGAAGGGAAGGCATGGTATAGGATAGCTACTGCAGAAGATACACTTGTAAAGAAAAGAAATCGATAATTAATACCGAGTGAAGGTCTTTGCTATTCATTATTATATAGAAAAAAAATATGAAAAAGAAAAATGGTGTAGGGGAATTAAAAGATTTGTATGACTTTGTTTTGTATAATGGTGATTTGGTTCTTTGGATCATGTTTTTTAAGTGCATGAGATCTCCCTTGCAGGCAAGCCTGTTCGTGTGCTTGCCTGCCTTGATGCAATGATGCTTATGATATCGTTTCTTATGCCCACGAGAGGTTTGTCTATTTTTTATGAGAACAAACTAAGTCTGCATACGAATGGAGTCTAACATTGAGTTTATCGAGCATGTATGATAAAATTTTAAAGGAGACGAGCATTTTCTAGTTCGAGCTTTGCTCGTGAAAAATATAGGCTAATCGGGAGTGGTTCCTTGAGCATCTCGATAATTACAATATTTTTTATGAAATAAAAAAAAAAAAGGGTATCTAATGTCGTTCTATCTAGATTCATCGTCATCGGTTCTATAAAAAATGATCAAAAAACCATCCGAAATACGACTTACGTGTCCATATTTTCTTTTCACGTGTCAAATGCACACTTACGTGGCGACTGCACAGTCCAATGTAAATCCTTTTTAAACACGTGTGAACTCCAGATCACATGCAGAATGATGCCTTCTTTCCACCACCGTCTTCATCAATTCCTCCCACTTTAAATAAACGCGACTTCCTATTCTCCGGAAAAAAAAATTGAAGCAAACAAAAAAACATAATCGATCAGTAATAAATTAATGGCTGATTTACGCGATGAGCATGGGAACCCGATCCAGCTGACCGACCAGTTCGGGAAACCGGTCCAGCTGACGGACGAGTACGGCAACCCCATGCACCTCACGGGCGTCGCCACAAGTCCCACCGCCAGGACTGGGACGGCCGCCGAAGTCGCCGCTAAGGTGGCCGAGGAGCTCAGCCACGAACAAGAACCGGCTCGGCCCCATGTGCAGCAAGAGCATCTGGTATATATAGTTTGATTATTTCTGGATTAATTTATGTTTTGGAGGTCAAAAGTTTGACTTTTTAATTTTTAAAACTTCCAGGCCGTTCCGAAAAAATATTCTAGCTCTCCCCTTGAGCACGTCAACCCCACGGCGGGGGCGGCTCTGAAGCACTATTCGCAGCCGCCGTCGGCGGTTCCACCTCTGCAGCCGGAGCAAGTTCGTAGATCCGGCAGCTCGGGCTCTAGCTCGGTTGGTTTCTTTTACTAATTAAATTTTGCATTCATTTACGAATTGTGATTGTAATTAAAGCATGTGATGATGATGTGGCAAATTAAATGAATTTATATAGTCTTCGGAGGATGACGGGCAAGGAGGAAGGAGGAAGAAGGGTAGTTTGAAGGAGAAGATAATGGGTGCTTTTGGGAGTCACAAGGACAAGGGTACTCATGATCACACTGTTGCTGCTGCTGCTACTACCACGACGCACAGCAAGATGTCGACGACAACTGTGCCTGAGCACGAGAAGAAAGGGTTTATGGAGAAGATTAAGGAGAAGCTGCCTGGGCACCACCATGATCACCAAGGCAAAGGAACTACTAATTAAACTAGCAGTTGGAAATGATGCATGCTTTTGGCCAACTAAATTAAATAAAAACCTTGAATAAATTAATGCTGATTGTGTTCATGTGTGTTTGTTTTATATTTTGTTGTGGTTGTTTGTTTGATGTTGTGATGGATTTGGATGTGAATGTGAATGTTGATGGACTACTTCAATAGTTTATGTTTTATATATGCTTGATTTCCTTTAATTTTTTGTTTGCAAATTGGATTAACATTTTAACATTTTGTTGAAAAAGTAAAATTTAAAAATGTATATTTAAATTGAAAAGGTAAAATATTTTAAGGGAAAAGTGATAAAAGCAAATTAAAAAGTATTCACTCAAATAAGACCCTTCTTTTTGTATTTTAAAAAGGAATTGATTTTTTTTCCTAGAACAGAGAGAATTAATGAAATTTGAAAATGTTGCAACACCACCAAATTTTAGGATTTCAAAGTGAATTAAAATATAGATAAGAGCATATATCTAAATATAGGTACAATCAACAAAAAATTATCTAAATATAGGTACAATCAACAAAAAATTATACATCGTTTTGTACTTCAATATTTATTTCAATAAGTTGAGGTACAATTTTTTTTTTCTTTATACTTGTGGAACTTACAATGCAAGAAAATTATTTGTACTTACTATCAAATATCTCATACTTAAAAATTTTCTCTTCAAATTAGTACAATTTCATGCGATATAGAATTGTTACAATTGTATCTACCGATGCTCTAACACAGTAAATAATTTTAGAGTCATTGTCAATTTGTTATAAAAATGCAGCACAAAACAAAATAAAATTGAAATATTTTTTGTTACAATTGTATCTACCGATGCTCTAACACAGTAAATAATTTTAGAGTCATTGTCAATTTGTTATAAAAATGCAGCACAAAACAAAATAAAATTGAAATATTTTATGTGGGTGTAATTTCTCGGCGACGCAGGGTTCGAATCTCGAGTGAGAAATTTTCATTGAAATATTATGAAGGTTTGTCCTGGAGTTCGACCTGTTGGCTCTCTCGCACATGTGTCTACTACTCGGGCACAATCCTCGATTTAGGACATGTTCTTTTGAACTTAATTTCAATCCAGTTCAATTCAATTCAGGTCACTTCAGTCCAGTTCAATTCAGTTCAGATCAGATCGATTCAGTTCCGTTTATTTCAGTTCATTTCAAAATAAATTAAAATAAAATAAATAAAAAATAATTTCAATTTATAATTTTAAATATAAAATCTAGTTACTGTCATATTATTATTAATATTTTTAAAAATATATTTAATAATTTATAAAAGTTATTATTATTTTTATAAAAAAATCAATTCAGTTCAGTTCAGATAGCTTAAGTTCAATTCAGTTGGTTTCAATCTAAAAAAAAAGTCTTTACATCCTACCCGATCGAGGGACTTTCGATCAGGTGTCGGGTGGAGTTTCTCGTCTATCCTTACTTATAAAAAACAAAAAACAAAATAAAATTCGTAAAAAAGAGCAAATACGTTTCACATCAATCGGCTGAGTTAAGCCACGATCCAACGGTGGAAAACACGTCGGCCCCCATTCTCTGTGTTTCCCCCTTTTCATTTTCATTTCTATTTTTACCGCCGGCACGCGCACTAAAAGCCATTCCCAATCACAGTCGGCGTATTTCGTTCGTTTCTGATACAAAGGAAAAAAAAGTTTCTCACCTCCCACTTTCCCGCCTATATAATACCCTCACTATGCAATCGCCATCTCTCCACGTGCTCTCTCACTCGCACTCCACCTTTCTCTCTCGAAACCACTGCCGGACCTCTCGCTCGCCGGCGAGTGCTCCGTTCACATTTACCGGTACCTCTTCCCTGACCTCATCCCCAAATTTCAGTCGAATTCAATTGTTTAATCCGGGTAAAATGGATACGGCTCGTTCCTCGCATTTCTCTATTGGCAATCGAGCCGCGGCTGTTGGTATGGACAATCACGACGACGGCGTCGACCTCTTCGCTGAAGTGGGAAATAAGCTCGCCGACGCAGCTGGTGACGTCATCCGCCAGTACTTCCGCAAGAGCTTCGACATTATCGATAAGGAGGATTTGAGTTCGTTTTTATGATTGTTTATTTGTCTCGTGTTAATAGTGATAATCGGTTGAGTTTTCATGCCTCCTGAAATTTGTTACTAGTGATTTGAGTTCTAATCAGGTCCGGTGACGATCGTTGATCAAGCGGCGGAGGAGGCGATGATGAAAATTATACAAGCTCATTTTCCTTCTCATGGAATGTGAGCTCTTCTTATTCTTTTCCGTAATGCTTTAGATAATTAAACCATTTTAATCGTTCTAGTTTTTGATGGATTGAGATTTCTTGGTTGTGTTGTTTGTTTTGCTGTTCATTATTTTTTGATTTTTTTTAATTGAATTTAAAATTAAAACCAGAGGTGGCTCAGCACTGTACTGAATGATATTATTGATGTAAATAGTAATATCATATATTCAGGAATTTAGTCAAATTATAAACAGAGTGAACATGTTTGTGTTTGTACTTGTGTGACAGTGTGTGATCATATTGTTTTGCTCATATTCTCACCGCATCTGATTTTTATGCTTATCATGTTTATGTTTCATAATCCACGTTATGTATAGTTAGTGAAACTTATAACATGTGAGTTTGTAGAAGTCTAGAAGATTATGATGCTCTGCTAAATATCAATAGGTTAAAAAAAAAATGCCAACGACCGAATGAGTCGAGTATATCATAAATAAGAATGAATATATAACTGAATTCATTTTCACTACATAAAAATTTATTGATAATGTGGAAAAATATTCATCATGTTTCTCATTCTCATCAATCTTTAATACAAACAAAGGATTTCAATTCAGATACGGAGAGGAGAATGGATGGAGGTGCAGAGAAGATTTTGCAGACTTTGTATGGGTATTGGACCCGATAGATGGGACAAAAAGTTTTATCACTGGTACTAACTTCATGGTCTTTTTCATTGTCTAATGAAGTATGAAGTTTCTTTGAATAACTTAGTAATAATAGTTTTCAAATTCTTCACAGGAAAACCAGTGTTTGGAACACTAATTGCCTTACTCCATAAGGGTAAACCAGTAAGAATTCCAGCTAGTTTTTTGCATTCAGGGGCTAAGAGAGAAATCTAATCTGTCCTCCCATTTTCTCTTTCCCCCTCCCCCTTAATCCATTCCGGTAATGAAATGCAATCTAATTCTCTGTTTTCCAGATTCTTGGTATTATTGACCAACCTGTCCTCAGAGAAAGATGGATTGGGATAAGCGGGAGGAAAAGTACACTGAATGGACAGGAGGTCTCCGTGCGCAACTGTTCACAAATCTCTAAAGCCTACCTGTATGTTAATTATGTTTTTTAGTATTTTTCAATAATGTGTGTGTGTGTGTGTGTGTGTGTGTGTGTTTGGAAGAGTCTTCCCAATCTGTTCATACAGAATATACCCTGTATCTTATCTTAAGATTATCTCATCTTATTTTTTTTTTTTTTCGATGGGGGGCCTTTTCAGATACACAACTAGTCCACATCTATTTAACGGGGATGCTGAAGTGGCATTCGCTCGAGTGAGGAGTAAGGTATGCCTATTTTATGTCTGTTGATATAGATTGGATATGTATACTTTGTGCAACTTAATCTCGTATGACATGTATTATGTGAGTAAAAATATTAGAACTTCAGTTGCTGGTGACACGTCTTATAATTGTGACCTCTTATATTGATGCATGTCCTATGAGAGCAAGGTGTGTATCTTTATATCTTATGTGGTTTGTTTTTTCTGTTTCCCTGTTGAAAGTTGTGAACATGCAGACTGCAGTTGATACTTGATATGATTCTTTCATGCTATGTATTTCTATAATTATATGAATGCTGGATGCATATGGAAGAAAACGCTTATTGATATGATTTTTTTTTTGTAGTTAATTGCTTCCAACTATTCTAGGCAAATATCTTATTTAATGTAGATCTAATTTGGATGGTAAACTATTTTTATTTTCCTTTAAATGGATCTGTTTGAGAAGTATGCAGCGACAGCTTCTTCTCGTTTTAATTTCTTTCTTTGATGCCAAGTACTTGGTAAAATCAAGGATATAAAAAAAATGTGTATATTTTATTGTCACTTCATCTAATGCAAGGTTATCTTACACTGGTATCAACTTGTTTGGTTTTGCAGGTCAAAGTGCCACTATACGGCTGTGATTGTTATGCGTATGCCCTGTTGGCATCGGGTTTTGTAGACCTTGTCATTGAGTCAGGGCTTAAGGTGAGTTTGTTTTGCACTCTTAAATCCACATTTTGAGTGGATGCCCTATAATCAAACATTACTTGTCCCTAATCGAATATGGGAAGCTACTCATTCTAAGTTTCACATTAGCCACTGAATGGAAAGATGTGATTTTGTGACTTGTTGTGTGAATAACAAAAGTGTCTTATCACCTTTTTTGGTTGAGCATGTGATGAAGTTAATACTACACACATTATACTGATTGCCTGTTTATTCACTTTGTTTCAGCCGTACGATTTCCTTGCCCTGATACCTGTGATTGAAGGTGCTGGTGGTATTATTACTGATTGGAAAGGAAGTCAACTTTGTTGGGACGCATCGTCTACATCTCATCCATCAAGTACAAAAAATTTCAATTTTGTAGTTTATGAGATAATTACCAAGGCTGCCATATATACACACATTTCAAATGACACTTCTTATTGTAATTTTAAAGGCTTGTCGGCCTTTCAATATAATTAAGCGAAATCTTAGGTTTAGTTTTGTAATTATCTCCAGCTCACAACTAACTAGCCATTGTGCCATATAATCTCTATGATGTCACT
The DNA here is from genome assembly GCA_014843705.1 of Euphrasia arctica. NCBI lineage: Eukaryota > Viridiplantae > Streptophyta > Magnoliopsida > Lamiales > Orobanchaceae > Euphrasia > Euphrasia arctica. The sequence continues at coordinate 15,920 of JACOMQ010001885.1, forward strand.
ATAACATCTCATTTTCTCTGTCACTCATTTCCAGGTTTCAATGTAGTGGCAGCAGGGGACAAAGGGGTTCATCTTGAAGCTATAGACACTCTACTGGGGCAGTAAACTCTACAATCGAATAATTCTATATTTTATATTCCATCATGCTATTCTAAATACATGCTTTAGCAAATATATATATACTAATCTTTAATCATTTTCCCATATATGAATGTACTGATTATTCTAGAGTAATTTAATTAGAGTATTATAGTCACTTATTTTGATTATGTGTATTAGAAACCATCAACGCATATGGAGAAACAAAGGAGTATACGCAATAGAAGAAATTCGAGTGAGGCACACATCTGAAGAGGTTGTTTCTGAAGGGGGTAATACGAAACATGAGAGTGTTTGTTTCAATAAAAAAATATCATCATTTACGAAACAAGTACTCAGTACTGTAAAGAGAATCCATTGCTAAGCATTTCTCATGAGAATATATTCATGATGCTTACTATCAGAGTACATAATGTCATAATTTACCCAAGTCGTCAACTGCTACATTGTCCCATCTGAGTAGAACACAATGCCTAAGATTCTTCTCAGTAGGACAAGCTCAAACATCTGACTTGAAAGTCTGTTCAGTAACAGATCGATTGGGCGAAAAGAGGGTGGTGCAAACACATTTATCAAAGGGTTCATCAACTGGAAGATGAGGATTTTAATCCTTCCCGAAATCAGTACTATAATGAGCGCTTGATTCAAGCTTCTTAGCTTCATTCAGTTTCCTTACGGCCTGGAAGATTTATATGCATCAGAAACACAATTCATTGCAAAATAATATAATCCAATAGAAGGATTCCAATGTAAGGGGAAATGTATGCATGATGAATCAATCATATCTGGACAAATTATACCGGGTTCCCACTTTGCTAATTGCTTGGCAAAATCAGTTTTTATATTAAAAAATGAATGTTGACATTTCATCACCAAGTGATATCTCGACAACTTAAGGAGTTCCCCACTCGACTCATCATTTCTTGACAAATTTAGTTTTTGTAATTAAAAAAATGAAGTGTTTATTTGTGGCAAATTCATATAATGCATTCTCGTTTTGTAAAGAAGTGGTCTCAAGTTGCATTTGTTAATAAGTGGTGTTTAATATATTGAGTTGAGATTCCAAGTTTTCATTTTTATCATTTGGAATCACATATGTCCAATATTTTTAGGACTTGCGACTTTACTTGAGTTAACGGTAATATATCCAATCGTTACCTACTACCTCAACATGAACATCTTAGAAGCGCAAGAAAATTACCTTCATGAAATCTTCATGAATGACGTAATCGCGCTCTGCTCGAATTGCAAACATTCCAGCTTCGGTGCAAATATTACGAAGGTCAGCTCCATTGAATCCCTTCAAAAACATATCGATTAAACAACTTTTCAATAATGTCATTCCCAAAAGAATTTAGGAGAAAAGCATTTTCTAGATCACCTCTGCAAGTTTGACAACAGCCTCATAATCAATTTCCCCATGTTTGGCTATCCCGGCAGCATGGATTTTGAGAATCTCCATCCTCGATTGTTCATTAGGTAATGGTATTTCTATTTTCCTGTCCAACCGACCAGGACGGAGCAGTGCAGGGTCCAGAACATCAGGCCTGTTTGTTGCCATTATCATTTTAACCTGCACGTAAAATGATGCCGGTCAGTATATAAAAGATGCTTGAATTTGAGAAGATATATCTAACATTAGATATTAAAATTAAACAAACCTTCCCAAGCTGGTCAAACCCGTCAAGCTGGTTTAGCAACTCCATAAGTGTCCTTTGGATTTCACGGTCAGCACTTGTTCCCTCACTAAAACGACGTCCACCGATGGCATCAATCTCATCCATAAATATGATGCAGGGCTTCAAATTAAGAACGATGAATATCTCAATATATCAAAATTCCATACATGGACAGGAGATGGAGTTTCATCTAATAAGACTTACTTGGTGCTCGCGGGCATAACTAAACATTTCCCTGATCAATCTAGCACTCTCACCGATATACTTGTCGATAATAGCACTTGATACGACCTGCAGAGTTCGTCGTTCTTTTGAATTAAAAAAAAAAAAATTTGCATGAAATGAAAAATATACAAAGGAGATTTTCCTGTGTTCACACCTTCAAGAAATTGGCATCTATATTGCTAGCAATCGCTCTGGCAAGCAATGTCTTGCCAGTTCCAGGAGGTCCATAGAGAAGGACGCCCTATAACAAGAAAAAAAAGGTCTTGCTGAGAAAGGAAGGGAAAAAATAGTGGAATGTTCAATAAAAAATACCTAATATTCTTTAAATAAAGCTACCTTGGGAGGTTTAATGCCAACTCTTAGGAAGAGCTCAGGATTCATCAGGGGTAACTCAATAGATTCTCTCAGTTCTCGGATTTGATCCGACAGTCCACCCACAGCAGAATAACTTATATTTCCAGGATCTTCATGAAGCATATTGTAAACAACAGGATCTACCTGCATCATAACATAAAAAAAAAAAGTGACAACAAAAATAGAGTCAATAAAAGTTGAGCCATAACCAGTTATGGACATGCATAATTATGTGTACCTCACGAGGGAGAGCTCGCATAATAGTCAATGTTGTCATATCAAGAACTACCCTGGTGCCTGAAGTGAGTTTGTCCTTGTCCACTTTACTGCGACATCCAACCACATATCTCGGGCCACTGCTAGCTTTGACTATCACTAATATAGCAAAAGACAATGATTAAAAAAAAGAATGATTCAATGTGATAAATCGTAATGTCACAGTGACCTAGCTTCTAATAAAAAACGGTCACTAATCAGCAAGCGTGAGAGTGACAGCAAAGCCGGGCCGTATAATGGAGAGAGAATTGAAATAATAATTAGAAAAAAACAGAAAAAGGTCACTGCTACAGTTTGATACAATATAGATCCGTGTAAGATCCGACTTCTATAGATCCTTGATCCTAGAATTCGTAGGTGCAGATGGAATAGGCTCACATACCATCAGTATAATTATTTTTTCTTGTAATAATCTGATGCCAAATTGACATGGTATCAATCACTTTATACTTGATGTATTCCAAATGCAAATAAGTAAAAAAACATGAAATGGGAGTGGGGGTGGGGGTAGTGTTACTAACAATCTATTCCTAAAACAATAAAGAAAACTTTTTAAAAAAATAGACAAAGATAATAGATGACAGATGTTACACTGTGCATTAAAGATCAAAGAAAATTAAGCAAAATTCTTACAGCGTTCATTATCCAGAGGCCTCAGAACCTCGCCTATGATCTGTCCAACACTCTGGAGTGACTTCAGATCATCTTCCGTTTTAGCGTATTCCTTCTTTGTAGTTTTTAAACTCTCCCTAACTTATAAATCAAACACGGCCATTTAGTAGTCAATATTACACATGCTAACTCAAAGGTACAATGTGAGCGATAGAGCAAAAAGTAGGTATCTACGAAGGCGCATACATAATAGGTTCACGTTAATATTTAAACAAAGTGAATTCACAAAACCCATAGCCCTAGAAATGTAGCATAAGTAATAAAAATCAACACGCTCAGAATGTTAAAGCACGTCAAGTTCTACGAATTCATTGAAGTAAACACCCACCCACCAGCACCTTAGTACCTTACCATAGTCCCATTCAGGCACAGTAATAATGTTATAAACTCAAAAGGTGCACCGAACTAACTGCGTCTAGATTTCAAATACATAGGGATCTAATTTTTTATTTTTGTTTCGTTGAAAATAGAAAATAATAATGCAAATTCTAAAATCACACCGAATAATGATGATCAAATTCATAGCATAGAACTACATCCAAACTTTCGAATCACTGGATCAAGTAATTCAGCTCCGTTTCACCAAATTACTATCAACCTCATAAAGTAGTAATGTAATCCTAAAACGTTAGATCACATAGAAAAACCTAGAGCACATAATTCACAGCCATGGTCTCAATTCATAATAACTCATCGAACCATTCGAATCTCCACACCATAAACAACACGAAAGCAGTACTTCATAGATCGACAGTATACAGGACCATAAAAATACAGAAAGTTAGGGTATGAGAAATCGAATAGTCGATTACCAGATTTAACACGGCCTTCGAGCTCTTTGTGGTTCAGAAGCTTTTTCCGGTAATCCGAAACCGCCGTCTTGCGGCGAGCAGCATCGTCGTTTACGCTCGACATTGGCAGTTTTATTTCTTCCTTAAAATCTCAATTTAATTTTTTTTGGAGGGGATAATTTTCGTTTTTTATTGGATGTGTATATATATAGGCCTTAGTATGCCTTGTTTGGTTAACACGAAACTCCTCGGCTTTGTGCGCTTTGTTTGGTTGATCTGTTTTAGGCTTTTAGCAAACAACTGCAGTTTGTTTTAACCAAATCATTATGTTTGACTATTTATGAAAAAATAAAAATAATTTGAATTTAATTGAGTTTAACTGAGTTTTTCTTATAAAATTAATTAATAAATTATTGTACTATATATTATTAAATATTTTTTTAAAAAAATATTAATAATATTATAACAACAAATATAATGTATTTTTAAAATAATTTATTTTAATTAATTAATTAATTATTATTATTATTTGAAATAAATTAAATCGAACTGTAATGCAAAAGAACATTTTTCAAACATTATTGACACCATCAAAATCTTGAAAGAAAATGAAACATTATGGACACCATCAAAATCTTGAAAGAAAATCGAACTGTCGAAAAAAATTCAGGACCGAACACAACAAAGAACATATTTTGTAGTCTTTCCTTAAATTCGAAACAACCCAATAAATATTTGCACCAGACATAAAGTTCAACCAAACAATAACCCTAAACCTTCTCTTTTCATCTTATCATCCAAAATTCTTCGTGCCCAAGAAAAACCCCAATAATGAAAACATTGTGAACCTTTCTTTTCCCCAGGAATTCAAGCCCCCAAGAATTGGAATCGGGGTCCAGCATCCAACATTTACTTTTGTTTATGAGAAGGAAGAATGATGATAAATTAATCCCACATAATCTAGTGAATTTGGTACACATCATCAAATTCGGCGAAATTCAGTAACACATGGTAGAGCAGTGAATGCACTTAAGCAACTCCTAAAACACAATACCACAAAGTTATAAGCACCAAAAGAATCTCCATTCTCTTTGTACTCTACTAAGTTAGGGTGAGAGGCATGCACATAGAAATAAACAAAATTAAAAAAAAAACTAAATAAAACTCGCTAAGCTTCCCTTTTCTTTCCGTTTTCTGTATTTCCATCATCAAGCACGACTATATCTTTGCTACCATCAATCTCTTCAACTTTTCTTTTAGATTTTGTGGGCCCCGCCGAAACATCTGGACTAGGATTGTCAAGTTGCTTCCTCTTCTTGCTCGTTTGAGAAGTGATAATTTCGATATCTTCATCTTCTGCAGTCCCTAGAGATATGGCATCGGTAGTTCCAGATGTGCCGACACCATTTTCAATGGGTGACTTGCCGTTCTTTTCAACTGTCGGAGCTTGTGTCCATCCGGAGAGAATCATTCCGTCGGGTTCCTTTTCCTCATCAAATTCCTCCCTGAAATTTAACACATTGATTGGAATTTGGACATCAAATGGGAGTTCTAATTGATGAGATATTGATTCAAGCAAAAGCCATTTAATAACTATGTGTGAAATGTAATCGAGAGGAAAAGAAATAGGTAATATGTGAAAAGCAGATAGTGATTAGGTGTGATTCATTTCTCCATCATTTCAATATGTCTTGCTTGTGAGAAACTGGTGCTGGAGAAAAGACTCATTTTAGCCATCCATCCATTCCAAGTTATAATCTAGGGATGTGTATTCTATAGGATGGTCTAATAGCATGAACAAAATATGAACAGAATTTTGGAGTGCGATGAAAATGTTCATGATAGTGGATGTGATACTATAGCAATAATTAAACAATTACTGCAAATGATGGAAATTAGAATTATGTGGGTGAATAGTGACTTTTGTAGGGAGTAATATGTCAGTAGTAATTAGTTACTGTATTTTTTAAAGTGTAATTGAGGTCAGGAACCAAGGATAGACAATAATCTGAAAATAGATCGTATCATTTTTTTTGGTTAGAAAGAGGCTAGAAACAATCAATACAACACTTAAAAATGTGTTTGTAATTCATACACACCTATATTACAAAAAAAAAAGTATACTAGCATCTTCAGGTACTGGAAAAAATTGGATATGAGAGAGGATGCCAGGCAAAACAGAATAAAATTCTAGCATCATCGTGAAAGCATTTTTTTATAAAGCAGTCCAAATATATAATACTCTATGCAACATCAGAATTAAAGAACAAACTTGGCAAAAAAACAGACCTGTGTTTGATATTGATACTACATTTGAGCTCTTGTTGATAATCCTCAATAGTAAGAATGGTCCCACCGATGACTGGAGAAGGAAGCCCAGAGAGTACCTAATAGATGGGCAATATAAGCAAAAAAAAAAAAAAAATGAAAAAAAATAAAGGACAAAAAGAACAAACATAATCTATGAGGCACTGATTCGGGGTGCGGAAGACGTAAACACAGGTACATTTATCAAATTTTAAGGACATGGGCAAGTCAAAGAATACATACTCCTATTATTTATATTATTCAAAATATATGCTTATCAAGTAATGTTAAAAAAAAATACTTCCTTCGTCCCACCAACAATATGCATAATTTCATTTTTCGTCCGTCCCTCATTAATTTGCACATCCCCAATGTAAATAACTTTAAAACACTTCACCCTCACAATATACACTTATTTACACCCATCATTACTTTTCCAACAACCTCAAAATTGCCTATTTTTCCGTACAGTTGAATTTCCAATTTTACCTTTCACTTCATTCACATCAATAAAAATGATGCCAATTTTATTAAACTATCTGTCAAAAATATAGAGATCTGTATTCACCATATCAGATAAATCCATGTTCACAAGGGCCTGTTCTTCTTAGAATATAAGTAATATGACTAATATATGTGAAAGATGAAAAGAAGAGACAGACAACCTTTTCAAGATTTGATGCATAGTTGGCAACCTCATCTTTCCCGAGATCATCGCCGACCTCATAGAGAAGGGCAGAACCATGCATGATCAGAGGCAAATTTATACCAAGCTTTGCTTTCACAATCTTGTCAACAAGGTCCCTCAGCTTTGAAGAATGTGTATTTATCTCAAGGGTCAAAGGTGTCTATTCAAACACAAATCAGAAGATTCGGTACGTTCAGTCATAACAAAATAAGATTCCACACAAGACAAATTAGTCTGGCAAAACAAGAGAATCCAGCAAACCTCGGAGCAGACATAGCAAGATTTGTTTGGTTCAAATGGCTCTACTGGCATAAGAAGCAACTTTCGTGAAGGATGTTGAAGACAATAAGTCATCCTACACACAACAGGTCGTTACAATGTGAAATTTAAGGGAATAACAAAAATGGCACATTTTTAAATCAGTTAAGACAATGGTGTAGATATACCTTCAACAAGTCTATGAAGTTCCCCATAAACGCCAATGAAAGAAAAGAAAATGAAAATGTCTATCTTAAGAATAGAAACATCAAAATTCATACAAGATATACCAATTTTCAACAAAGGTCTAAGGAGCTGCTAAATTACTCAAATTCTTAAAACGAAAATTCACTATTATTAGTTTATGTAACATGTTCAGTTTTCTTTCTTAGAAATACCAACTCTCCACTGCAACTGAAAAGTGACACAATGCAGTATTGACATTTATATATGCCGACGGTCTCAGGTGCACTTATAGCAGAAGACCATGAAATACTCTTGTTTGTCAATTGTTATCATAACTTTCAGTTAAAAAAATACACTCATAATTGTACATCTAGGTGATTCAGGAACACGATGAAAGCCAAAGATCAATTTAGTAGAACATAAAAAGAAATAAATTATATTCTACTAAAATGACGAATCAAATATATTGTCAGGACTAAAATATACTCATGTCAGGGTTAACTGCTTAATATTCCTGAAAAAAACAATTTAAAAGAAGAAAATGAAGCAAGACATTAAATTATACACGTAGACGGCACATATGAACAAATGGTGATAAGCAAGTATACCCACCTATAGTTTTTTGTGTCCTTCTGCAGCACCTTAATAGCCTCTATCACAATCAACCCAGCAATGATGGCATTCGTTGTGGCAACAGCATGGACAATATTTCCAGCAATGCCTTTGGTCTCAAAAAGGCTATGCAAAGGGATACCAAATGAAGATGCTCTTATATTTGCTGCAGCAGTAACAATTTCAACAGCCAACTGATCGTCTTTGTCAAAACTCAGATTACCAATCTCCTGGAAAAGAAAAGTTAGATAACAACTACATTAGGGAACCACATAACTAAGAATACCTATATATCTTAGAAAAAATTTAGAATATCTCAAACCTTTCCTCGTTCTGAAAAAAATAACTTCAGGGACTCTAGAAATACGGCTGTGTTCTCTTTTAAGCTCCAAAGATCCTGTGGATTTTTCAGACCTAGAGACGCCATTGCAGAAACAGATGACAAATCTCCAGGAACTGAATTTTTTGCTTCATTCCCATTCTGATGGATAAAATCACTAGGAATCACGTCTTTGCAATAAATAGGCCTTGGCCTATTACGGTTTTTCCATGTGTCTTCATTGGACAATGCTAACTCGATATTATAACCAAATACATGGTCGAATATCTTCCTTCCATATTGTTCAAGGTCTTCATCATTTTTGCACTCAAAAACATCTTCAATTTGTGAAGATGAGCTGGAAGCATCGCTAGAACGCACATTCAAATCATTTTCCTGATTTTTAGGCCCAAATAATTTTGCAAAAAGCAAGTCTTTCGCCCAGACTACACAGTGAACAAACTGCAATTTTGAAAAAAAAAACAACAGTTTAGTTACAAAAACGAGGTAAAACAAAGATACGAAAGACCAAAAGCCAAGCATTAATTCTGCAATTCACTTAAGACGGCAGGAGTTTGCAATTGTCATGCAAGAGAACCATGATGATGGTTCCAGGAAATTAAACAACAAATCTGTGATAAGCACTGCATAGTTCTTTAGATGAAAAGTTCCAGACACAAGATAAGACAAAATTAGCATACTAATGTTTATACCTTTGATGGAGTGCTTGTGATAGTACAAACAGGGTATGTTTTTGGAGCTGGCTTAGGCTGGCATTCATAACATTCAGTTCTACCCTTCACATGAACTGTAACCTGCCTTCCACAATTTCCAAAGAAGGTTTAGGGATAACTGACAGTAAATGACATACATAATAGTTTGATGGAAATGCAGGGAAACTACACAGAATACAAGTAAAAAAATAGCAGGATGATCAAGAAATAAAAAAGAGTGTGAGTAAATGTTTTTTTTTTTATTCTTATCACACGTATCACAAAGTGACAGAAGGGCCTACGAATCTAAGCTTCTAACAAGAAAACACAACCTGTCCAAGAAAGCCAGTGGTTCCACTTTCAATTAATGGCACACCAGCTGCCAAGCAAAGGCGGTTTACATGCCGTCTAGCATCTAAATTGTCAAGCCCATTCAAAACAACATTAAAGTTCTTAAAGAAATCAACATTGAAATTTGGATCTTTGACATTTGCATGGTATGGTGTAATACTGATGTGAGGCCTAAATTTCAGCACTGCATCACGAGCAACCTGGTTGAACATTCATCAAGGAAACATTAGGGAAAACCGAAACAGGTACAAAGGTGGCAGAAGCGAGCATTAAAGTACTTGAATTCTTCACTCACTTTGGCTTTGGATTGCCCAACGTGTGATTGTCGAAACAAGAACTGTCTATTTAGGTTGCTGACTTCAATTGTGTCCAAGTCAATCTGATTTGAAACAATCAATACTAAATTAATCACATCATCTGCACAGAATATATGAATCAAAAAATAACAGATGCTTCCAAGCAATAGCATACAAATATACAATGAAGTAAACGAAAAGTTTTAAGTCCCTTTAAAAAAGCCCTCATGTATGCCATCACAAATTCCTTGGCCTAAACTTAAGATCTGAAAATATTGCCAAAATCCGAGCACATTCATTTCACTTCAAATCTCCATACCCCCAATATTTTTTTCAATACCTCTTGCATCATATATAATCTCAGCAGAAAAAGCATTTTGCTAAAACCCAATAGGGTTTTTATAGGGTTTTTGAAAGTAAACAATCTGCAGTAGCAGCTATAAGCATCCCAAAAAACCCTAGTTCATAAAAACCCTAATAATCAACGCCGGTGACAATCAAATAACTGAAAAAATAACCAAAACGGAAGAGAAATTCTACTCACGATGTGGATATCTTTGAAACCTGATAGCGCGAGTGTTTTTAGAAGTTCGCACCCGATACCGCCGGCGCCCACCATAAGCACTTTTGCGCCCTAGGCACACGAGATAAATCAACACTTGATTAGTGCTGAAGTTGAAGAAAATAAAAATACAGAGCCGCGAGCAAGTTACAGTACCTTAATTGCAGATAGCTGCTGTTCGGAAGCCATTGAAGAAGACAGAACGAGAGACGTGGCAGTTATATAAATGTTAGAGAGATGGAATATTGTGCGTCATATTTGGATATTAATCTTTTGGGGGGAATAGATTCAGCAGAGGGCGCCAAAGCGAATATAGCTCAGCCGCCTTATATTTTAATATGGGAGTACAGATCAGTGAGTAGCTGTGTGTTATGGCTGCGGGAAGAAGAAAGGGAAGAGAGAAATCAAATACTTCAAATAAAAATGGAAAATGTATAATACTACTCTATAAAATAAAGGGATAATTTGGATTAGGAGTAATAATTATTTTTTTGTTTATAAATAAATAACTCACTTTATCCTAATTATAACTTAGGGAATGGATACCAAATTTACCCTTTTTATTTTCATAATAGAATTAAAATTTTAATTTTCAATT
>JACOMQ010001886.1:0-26902 GCA_014843705.1 Euphrasia arctica
ATTTGGTATGATTATATTGATTTTATTTACTTAACATTTTAGAAGATTTGGTAATATATTTTCCTAATTAATAATTCAATTTAATAATAATTAAAATACTAATTATTTAATTAATTAATTTTAAAATACACGTGTCGCATTTTGATTGGTGGTGTACCGGAAGCCCGGTACACCTTGTGTATCATCTTCCTTCCAAAGTATTAATGTAATTTGAAAATAACTGTTTTTTTGTCCCTAGGACAAACCTGAAGAATACTTTTGCAACTAAACAGAAATATTACTCCTAATTTATAAACGAGATTATAACTTAAACTAGAATTCTTCAGCCCGTGCGATGCACCGGGATATTTCCTGAAGGAGTGTCCTGTTATTTAAATTTATAATAATAAATTTTACAAAAATATTCTTAATGTTAAATTTCTAGGTTAATAAACACGCTTTATTAGGAAATAATTGTTAGTTCCTTTTAAATTATTTTAAAATATTATTATGGAATAAATTATTGTTATTGCTCTTAAATTGCAAATTATTAAAAATAATAAAACTCCAAAAAGAAAATAATCAAAAAAAAAAAAAGTTGTTACATCTCATTGCAAATTTCTAAATACTTCTTTGTAAACTACGTTATTAGTCTTATTTTTCAGGTTTCTCTTCTCGTCGCAACATAATAATTTCAATCATGTTCTGGTAGTGACTCTTGAAACTGCCACATACAACTGTGCAGGCGTAAAAAACGACCGTCTCAAAAGAATTCTCACTTTTGATAAAGACTGTCTCTGGCTCTTATTAATGCTCATAGCATACGAAATCATAATAAGAAATTGTCTACGTTGAAAGCGAAATGACAATTTAGAATCTGAGAGAGTAAGTGACAATCTTGAAATGTAAACAATCTCGTCTTTGTGTTCGCCCCTAATACCTTTGCTTCAATAACATAGATTTCTAGTTTTGTTATCACCAATCGTGTACTATTATATAATCCAACTGTATGATCGATATTGCGTAACATAAATGGTACTCCAACCTACAAAATGTCAACAATAAAATATTAATAATCACTGAATAATTGTATAATCGACATTGTAGTAGTCTGACATTTATAATCTGTATAGTTGAATATGGTAATATATAAGTAACTGATGTATTAGTAATGAAACTCATAAATTAATTTGCAATTTAGTCCCATAATCTTAGTTTAGCATACATAAACAATTTCATTGGGATGTACTTAAAAATAACTGATCTGCTTTTTAATAAATTTTTTGTAGGTCAATCATTAATATGTGAATATAAGTAATGAACTTCACAAATTAATTTGCACATTAGTCTCGTAAACAATTTAATTGTGATGGATAAGAAACATATTCAACCTTGTGTGAATTATAAATGGTAAGTAATTGTATTATTAAATTTTTTTATTAAATAATTGTTTTATTTATGTTTCAATTATACTACTTAGTTTATTTTATTAATTTATTTTTATAATGATACAAAAAGTAATGGAGTAAATAATTTCATTGTTTTTATTGATTTTTGAAGCATATAGCTTGTTTAAATTATAAAAGGGTGAAAATTTGTATGGTTGATAAAATTAAATTTATAAATAATTATTTTGTTTGTGATTCAGCTATCTCATAATATTAACATATTTTATTTTTTTTAATTGTATTTAAAAACTATCAACAAAAAGATTAATCATCCTCTTGACTCTATTTCCATTCAAGAGAAAGCTAATTTTAAAAACTATCAACAAAAAGATTAGTCTTCCTCTTAACTATATTTCCATTCAATTTCAGAAAGCTGCAAAGGGAAAGAAGAAAAACCATGAACTTATTTGAGTAGACAAAGAACACCCAAAAAATAATAAGCTCAATTTTTCTACTTTTACTTTTTTCCTTTTTTTTCTTCTCATTTTGGGTTGAGGAGAGAAGTGTGCAATATTGCTTACTTAACTTTTGCAAGACTAATGAGGCAAGAATATGTTGTGATACTATTTTTCTGGACAACAAATAAATGTGGAAGGTTAGCATCGAATATAGGCTATAGTTTTACAAAATTGAACCAACACCATCAGCATAAAAATGAGACAAACATAGCTGGAAAGAAATTGGTATAATCAACTTGACTTTTAGAAACACAAACACATGGCCCGTCTTAATTCTCGGAAAGAACCTGGAAGCATACATACATCCTGTAACATCCAAGATACTCTCAGTTGAAACTTACATGTACCAAAAAGTGACTTGAATCTAATTAGAATATACAAACATTATAATTGGAACACATAGAATCATCTAACATACTAACAACAAACTTTATCGAGACTAAAGCAGTATGGAATTCATCACAGTACGTTGCCATCAGTCTGGTTACAATTGGAGTATCATGTCCCATGAATGAGAATTAAGAAACATGAATGATTAAAAAACTGAAACTACAGTGACTTAACACGCAACAATAGTCACTACATTATGCAATACAAAAGCAATAACATTAATATGATGTCAATATATATATTATTTGCTTTCTTGCTAGCTTATATTAAGAAGATAGTGTGCTAGTATATACCAAGTGTTTATATATTTTCCTATGCTAACACACAGAAGTTTCTTATCCATCTGGTTCAATATGAATTAACATTTTGGGAAGAATTCACGCGTATTAAGGAGCAATGTTTTCAGAAAAGCTTAAATGTAATACCAGAAATTGTTAGCCGTCACCTATAAACGACATATTCATGGAACCGGAAGGATTACTGCTCATAAAAAAACATTATGAAGACAAACAGATTTAAAAACTTAGGGAATTGAGAATGAAGAGTTCATTAGAATGTAAATAGATGATGAAACAAACACCAAAAATAACAAAATATAATGCATTGATTTGGAAGTAGGCCTGTAATCCATGAATCTAAACCAAAAGAAATAGTTAAAATTTACAATCTGGTATAATCTTCAAACTTCAATCAGGTATAAACTTCAAACTAAAAAATATTACCCAATTTGATGAGCAGTACACTTATCCAATCCGGTAGATGTAACCCACACATCTCCACATAAGAAGTTGCGTACACCGACAACTATTGTCACCTAAAGAAAAAGAACGGTATTCAAGGTCAAGAAAAGACGAAAGATGTAAAACATTCAAGTTGCAAAAATGAGAATCTTGCGAAAATAATATCTCTACACCAACTTGGAAAATAATATCTCTACACCAACTTGGCACGCTATTTAAACTTCTTTGGCAATCAGTGTGACCAACTACCAAAATATGTAAGATAAAATGGAATCTATTTATACCATATTCTTAAATTTAAATCAATGGTGCATGTGTAGTTCTTGTTCGAATCAAGACAAAAAGGTAAATATGTATTAACTTATCCAGTGAACACCAATGGTGCATGTGCATATGTAAATATGCAGCTCAACTAATTTTGAACACAAATCTTTGCCACATGAACTATTAGTCGGTGTTAATTTGACCACCTGAACTATTAGTCGGTGTTTCCAAGATCAAACCTTGGAAATATTAGCTCTTCCTGGATGCAAAACATCAATAGCCTACTACACAGATACCGAAAACAATGACGAACCACTTTTTACAAACACTAAAGTATAATTTCATTATTTTTTCTCAATATTAATCTTAAATATAGGCATTAAAAGATTTACAATAAAATGACATACATGTTACGGAGGACTTGAAAATTACGAAATAGTGAGACGATTAAGAAAAAATTATTAATCTAAGAACTCAAATTTATTAAACTCAGAACAATGACATTAATCGAATTACAAAATAAAATAAAACAAAGATCGCATATTTGACATTGAGAAACAAACCTCTGGGATTAGATGAAAGTAGATAATTCAATCGCATACACTGGATTTTTGGGGAAGAAAAAACATGGAGAATTGTACCATGCCTTCTTCCTCTTTTCAGTACATGACTCTCCTGAGGGTTGATCGAATCTTCAACAACCTTGTTTTCGAGTTTCGACACTCCAGAGCATCATCTTTTTCGTTCAAATAATCTGAACCAACAAATTCATTTAAACTATTCCCTACATTAAACCAACGGGGATGAAAAATGAACGGAGCAGAAAAAAAGAACCTGTCCCCATCAGAATGCTTTCTATTGGGTCCTTTCGTGGCTCCTCCTTTTCTTTTCTCGATGAAATCTAAGTACAAATTCTGCACAACCTCGAACGCACATATAGAAATTATGTGTTACTTCCGACTTTAGAAATTGTATTGAAACAAAAATTAAAGGGGGTACATCTACATACCTGATTGATATACGAACTTTGATTCTCAATCTGCCAAAAAAAAAAAACGAAATATGGACAATTAAAAAATGAGAGGAGAATAGGAAGAGGGGAGGATCGACTGAGAATGAGAAATACCGAAAATTAAGGACCAGTTTTTTTAATTTATCACCTACCTAGAAGCTCCAGGCTTGAAGATGCTCAACACACTTTGAGGGATAGCTTGAAAGCCGTGATAAAGTCATTTGGAAACAGGAGTAACTTGCAACGAATATCTGAAAATAAATAAAAAACCTTTCATAATTTCTTTCCTTTTAAATATCAAAAAAATATGTAGGCAAGAAGGTAATGCTACCTTGAGTTCAACCTGAAAAAAAAACATATATACTAATTATGACTTGTGATACATTAACGGGAATGGATTCTCAGTGCAATTTAAAAGGAAAGAAAGAAAAAGCGATTAGGAGAAAGAAAACTAAACAAAACCTCTTCCGGAAATTAACAGAAACTTCGCAATCTGGATGAAAAATTAAAATTTTAGCTTTATCATAGGAGTAGATAACTACTTATCCTAGAAACAGAAGATTAAAAAATTGGGACAAAAGAACCAAGAACTGTAATTAAGAAATGAAATAATAAAAATTCACACCTTCGAAGTATATGGTTTGGCAAAGCTGGAGGATAACAACTTCATGGTATTCAGACATAAGAACCAAGATCTGTAATTAACAAATGAAATAAAAAAAAATTCAAACATTCGAAGCATATTAATTGACAAAGCTGGAAGATAACAACTTCATGGTATTCTTCTCCCACTCATACCAAGAACTACAAAGTGCCTTCCCTTTTTAGAAAATGAGAACTTAATCAAAAACCAATCACATTTGAGCGCACAAAGAAGAAGAAGAATAAATTACATTAGTTAAAGAATATACATTATGAATTACAAAATGTACAGGTACAACCAAACGGTCTCAAACGTTTATACAAAACATATAAAGAAGAAGAGGTCATTTTCATACCAAATAAAGGACCACTGTCCTAATTCTGTCCATAAGGGATAAAATCGCTCAATCGTCTAAACTGAATATGATCAACTGGGAAAATATTGGGACGAAGCAGGGACAATTATACTTACATCTCAATATAAACACGATTTTTGCGAACAAAGCTTTAGCATTTTCCAGTGAATCTGTAAAAAAAGGGAACTCTAAATAATAACAAAATCAAATACACATGCTACGAAAATATCGATAAATATAATTCTACCTCATCGAAGACAACCCAACACTCAACAGTTATGTCTATAATAAATTCAGACGCCGATCCATCAACAGCAATAATCTAATCACTTTGATTACACTTGGTTCAATAAATTTTCTGCACACTCTTGTGTGAATTGTGGGAACTTATTGACGGGGAGAATAGAATAACAACGTCGAACATATAATGCCCATATCTCTGCAGGGCGAAGTTGGGGACATCGGCGAGCTTGAAAGCGAGGTCGAGCCCTCTGGATGAATCAGACCTCAGTAAACTGCAAAAAAAAAAATAGAATTATATATAATGCCCATATCTCTGCAGGGCGAACTTGGGAACATCGGCGAGCTTGAAAGCGAGGTCGAGCCCTCTGGATGAATCAGGCCTCAGTAAACTGCAAAAAAAAAAAAAAAAACAGCAATAAAGACGATTTCAATTTTTAATCAGTTAAAAAATTAAACAAACCTGGCAAGAATTATTGATCCGAAAATTAATCTTTCGTCATGGGATATCATCTGTGGAAGTGGGATTAGAAATCACCTTCTAACAGTGTGGCCAGCAGAAGCACTGAACCCGGAATATAAAGAAGAATAGGAAGTCCGAACACACAGGATTTAATTAAAAAAATTCTGAATCTGAAAAAAAAATTATATATATAGATCGCCGGACTGAAAAGAAAAAATCACGAATATTAACCTAATGGGGAAGACGAAGGAAGAGAGAAGGAGAGACAAAAATTTGAGAAGATGACGGATGAGAAAACCTAATGCGAGAAAAATTAATTTCAGAGTAATAAAACAAAAAAATAAATAACCGGTAGAAGAGAAAAGATTATGAACGGTGTGAACACAAATCCAAGACTGGTTTTTTATTGGTCCACTTGTACAATTGAAGAGTTTTAATTGGTCCAACGTGGAATGATTGTTCAGGATTTATATAGATAGATGACCGCAAATCTAAATTTAGAAACTAGCAACAGAGTTAGAAATGTGGCATATCCCAAATCTAAACATCCCGATCCTTCTTGATGTCCTCATGTATATATATTATGTTATTATTACTTTCATTGGAGAGACTTCATAATGATTATTAAAATGAAAAATGCAAGTAAAAAACATCATGCCTAATAGTAATATTATCGAGTAACCTCCAATTCGAATAGTTCGCGTCAAAATCGGACTCACGAAATTTGTTGTTCGATGTGTAACCCGAAAATATGACAGTCGACCCGAACCTTATCAAGTCAATGATCGTGCAAATCAAGTCAACATTTTCCATTTCAGTCCCGATCCCAAATTCCCAATCCATCCAACATCTAGGGTTTCAATCATCCCCAAATTCTTCCGCTGTTCATCGCTCAAGCTTAAGGTACGATTCCGATGAATCCATCCATTCCTCATTTTCTTGTATCCGAAAAGCAACTCTGTAATTGTTTTTTACTCTCAATTTCGATCTTATTTTCTTCTCAATTTTCGTGGTTTTAGGTCAGTTCTCGTTTCTCAACATACGATCGAATCGATCATTTTGATGGAGTCTGTTGTTTAGGGTAGTGACATGATTTTTTTTACCAATTCCATAAATAAATAAATCGTGATTTGGGAAATTATCTATATAACACTGATCGCGGTTGGATTTGTTATGCAGGCGGTGAGTGAGGATGACAACCGTTCATACGAAAATTGCTGAGCCCAAGAAAGTAAACAAACAAGAAGCAACACAGTCCAGTGATAGTACCAGGTATCGGCTTTCGGATTCAAAGTTCAGACGATGGGGAAGGAGGTCGCCGTCTCTTAGGTATGGTCTCCCGATGATCTCACTCACTGTTCTCGGAGCTCTTGGGCTTGGCCATCTATTGCAGGGAAGGTTTGTTTCAAATTCAGATTAAATCGGAATATCAGGATTTTCTATTTATGTGGTTTGTTCATGTTAAATTAATGTGATGGGAAGTGAAAATTCCTATACAGTAAGGATATAGCTAAAGTGAAGGATGATCAAGAGTGGGAGATCATCGAGACAAGAAAGGCGCTATCGAGAACAGGACCCGTGGATGCCTATAAGCCAAAAAATACCTCACTCGAGGAAGACCTTAAGGTAACCTATTACCGCCCCATGAATATGCAATGAGTTTTATTCATGCTTGTGTTTTGTTCGTTACAGGCTCTGCAACAAAAGGTTGACATTGAAAATTACGAATACAAGAAAATTCCGAAGCTCAACGATGCGAAATGAAGTCGCAAGGTTTAATCTTAAGTAGCAAAGCTTGAAATGTAGTTTACTTGAATTAATTGTTCAAATTTTGGTTCCTTGAGACTGCGAGTGGATTTGGTTTAGTTTATTTCTTCTCACGCTTTATAATTTTCTTATATAACATTAAACCATCATGTTTTAGAGTAAATAGAATTCCTTGCACAATTTGTTCTGTATTTTGTCAGAGTCCAACATATACATCAATAAAATTTGAACCTTATTTGGTTACTTTTTTTAGGTATTGAAGTTCATGAAATTTGGCATAAGACATTAAACTTAATTTATCACAAGACATCATTAATTTTTTGGATTTGGCATGCATCTATAGTTGACTCTTCAGAAATTACCGAGTTCTTGTATTTGTCACCAAAAGCAGCAGCAGTACTCTCACAGTTGCAAATGTACCCCTGAAGTTTTGAGTTATTACGCCCATATATAGATGGTGATGGTTAGTCTGAGCTTTGTACACGTTCGATTGTTCGAAAATGAACCACCTTTATTATGCAGTTGTCATGTGAAAAAAAAACAACAAATATTCAGGCCACTTCAATATGATTTGTGTGATTCAATTGAAATCAGGTACGATTCTCTCAAACATTAGACAGTGTGTTTGTGTGCAGGTGAGACTTGTCAAAGCAGTGAGTTGAGATAATGTAAGCAAGAAGATTCCGATTTCATTCTACTTTTAATATCAATCTTCATCTTCGTGATTTTCTCATCATTTTGGGTTGTATTCTTGAATTTTAGCACATCTCTCGCATGTTGGGTCACATTTTTATGTTCGTTCAATAACATACTACCTCTGTCCCATATTAATGGTCATACTTCCTTTGTTATTTGTGAAGGAAGTGTGACCATTGCCTTGGGACAGAGGTAGTAATTTACAAGTTATTCATATGACCTCATGCAGGATGGACGCATAGATACGAAAAATTTCAGCCATAATGAAGAGAGGAAACCAAAAGTCAGCGGCGAACCTTGAGAAACGGAGAGAGTGAGATTTTGCTTCGTAGTAAGGAAAAATGTCCGATGTAATGAAATGAAGAGCCTCTGCAAACAACTTACCTTCGTTCTTATTTCAAACACAAGGAGAGTTAGTATTGACTTGTGGTGTATATATAAAAGTATTGTTAGTATTGACTTGAGCTGCATATATAAATATTTTCAATGTAAGTATATAAGTGTGTTTAGGGCTATTTTGGTCTTTTATTGTTTAAGTTATAAGAGCTTATAAGTTGTTTAAAAAAAGTGTCGCCCTTACTTTTTTTTTAAACAACTTATTTTTAAGTTTTTTAAGATCTTTTTTTAAACGTTTAAAAAACAAATTTTAAATGCTTTTAAGCTCTTAAACATTTATAAATTGTTTTACTTTGTGAAACACTCAAACACCCTCAAAATTAAATTCAAAAAATAAATAATAAATCACAAAATGTATTCACAATCCTTAGCAAGTTTATAAAAATTCATATAAATTTACAAAAAAAAAATGTTCAAACCAAACCTTAAATATACTAATTGGGTGTATTTAGTTTTTAGAGTTTTTATTTTTTCCTTTTAAAATATGAGGGTACTCTAAAGTATTTCATACGCATTTATCTATAGATTTTAGGGATAATTTGAATAATTATTATTATTGTTTATTTATAATTTAATAATTTAGTTTATCTTAATTATATTTTAAGGGGATTCATATCAAAATTATCTTTTTGTTTTAAATTATCAAATTATCAAATTAAGAAACAAAAATGAGACAACTCTAAAAAACTGAAAATTATTCAACTATATTTTTTAAGAAAATTGAATATTAAATTCTCAAATTAAAAATCTTCAAGTAACTAATGTTAAAGAATTTCCAAAATCGATAATCAAATATATATAAAAAGTTACATTATGCAACTAATGTTAAATCCTCAAGTAACTAATGTAACTAATATTACATTTTGTTTGATTTCATTTTCTTAAATATATATAATAGATAATCAAAAGTTTATGAATTTTCATATTTCAATTTATTTAATTCTTTAAAATATGAATAGATTCAAGTTGCTAAAAAATCAAATATAATCGAAGTTGAATACACATGTTCAATTAATTTGAATGGAGTGGTGGTTCGATTTTCATTGCTCTGAGAGGTTTTTGATTCGACCCCTATGTTTTATCGCCGCTTTCTCCGTCAATAAAATGATAGTGTGTGAACTTAGGGTTTACCCGATCAATGACAAAAGTATTCCCAAAATGATGAGGAAAATCCTGAAAATTTTCCTGACATCCAAAATCAGTTGATCGTGTTCGATGACTCCGACGCCGCCGGCGGTTCTATGGTACGAATTTCGAATCTTCCCGAATTAGAAATCTATTCGTACCTCTGTTTTGATTTCGCCGTCGCCAGCTCCCGTTTATTCCTCGTCTCTGTTTCGATCCTCGTCACACGGAATTGAACGGAATTTTCTCCGTTAACATCAACGGCTCCTCTCTCCGATGGAAGCGAAACCCGCTTAGCGGTGGTGCAGACGAATTCTGGGCTCCATGTGGTACTGCGGTTGCCGGCGACCGGGATTTTATTTACGGGTCGACAAGTGATTTGTTCGCATTCAACCCTGATTCTGAGACCTTTGAATTTATTATGTCGGACATCAAATTCGTTTGGGTGTGACTATAAAAACTCTTTTTTTTTTTTTTTTTTCTTTTAATTATTTATTCGTGACCCGACCTATCTTTATGTTCATAGAAAAATATGCTATTTGGCCTGTTTTATGTTTGCTGTGTATGGTGCGTAAGAACAAAATTGTTAGGCACTGAATTTAAAATAGATGTTTTTATTAGTATGAAAACCAGTGGAGAGTCGAGCCCCATACGGGTTTGAAAATATGATTTATCCTCCCTTTACTCAATCTATGTTTTCTCCTCTTTGGCAACTTGTTATTGTAAAGAAAGTATCGATGTATCACAGTGAAGACTAAAAATTAGAAGAAGATTAAAAACTTCCTTGTTCTTTTAACAAGTGTAAGTAATTTACAAATCCTTTTTCTCTGTTTGTATAATATAAGTAAGCTATTTTGTCTCTTCTTATTATAGTACTACATATTATAGTGGGGATCAACCACCACATACACAAATGAAATGAAAGCATTCTATAAACAATGAAACTAGGGCGTAAACTAATGGAATCGAATATGTCACTATTCTATTCGTATTTGTAAGAATATCTAAGTATGTGTATTTGTATTCGTTCAAATATTAAATTTCAATTCGTATTCACCGATTATAAAATTTAAAATAAAACTAAAATTTTATTTTTACATTTATGGGTTAGTTTGTACTTTGAGCACTATCACAAATAGAATAGATAAAATTAAATTATAACCGAAATGTGTATTTTTTTGAGAGAAAGAATATCATTTTATGTCAAATGTATTTATTTTTCCCATTTACACAATTAAAAAAATAGTACTACTGTATGATTAAATTTACTCCTTTTTAGGAGGATGTATTGGTTAGAGAGTGTTGGATTTTTTAAGACTTTTAAAATCTAGCGGTATTCAATCAGGATTTTGAAAAGTTTTTAAAAATCTATCGGTATTTAATATGGATTTTAAAAAGTCTTTAAAAATTTACCGATATTCAAAAGTTTATAGATTTTAAAACTCTATAGATTTTTTTGGATTTTCTTTTAAAATCATGAATAGTTTACGCTATTTCAAATCTCTCGTAATGAGAAGAGATTTCCATTGATTTCACTTTTAATAACATAAATCATTATAAAAAATAAAAAAAAATTAAAAAATAAATAAATAATTATATTTATATTAATTTATTTTTTAATAAACTAAATTATTATAAAAAATAATAATACTTAAAAAATTATATAAAAATATATATTTGTTTTTATTTTAATAAACTAAATTATTATTAAAAATAATAAAATTTGAAAATTAATTTAAAAAAATTATTAAAATTATTATTAAAAAATAATCAAATTTGAAAATTATTTATAAAAAAGTTATTAAAAATTATTATTAAAAAATAATCAAATTTAAAAATTATTTATAAAAAATGAAAAATAAATAATATTATTTGAATTTTTTTTATATAAGTGTTTTTATTTTATATTTGCTAGTAAGAATCAATACAATCAATAAAAATCATAAAAAAAATATTACTCAATTCAATAAATTCTATCAAAATTCATTAAAATCAATAAAAAAATCAATCAAACTCTACGTAGAGTCTACAGATTTTCAAACTCTATGGACTTCTTAAAGTCCAAAAAAATCCAATGAAATCTGAGTTGAATACACCACTCTTAATTTATGAATGGAATGGTCCCGTGTTTAAAAGTGTGAGAGAGTAATATTTTGCTTGTAATAAAAAAAAAGTGACAAGTTCAGGAAAGAGGTAGAGAACTATTTTGCAGTAGCGGGGCCTGACGAATCCAGCTATGACGAAGGCCGTCTGCTGGGGATACGAGACCTCGTCGGGCGGAATGGAAAAGTCGGAGACATTGGCCGCGCTCAGAGCCCACTTGAAAGTCGGACCTCACCATGATCGACCTCGTTTTTTGGCCGAATTGTGAAGGCGAATTTGTTCTTAAAGTTTCATTGCTGTATCAGCTATTGCCTTAGGGGTTTGCATATCTTTCAGTGATAAAATGAAATCTTGATTTTTTTTAACATTTGAAACATATGACAAACGAACATAAGTCGTAACGCCATATTAGACATGTTCATCTCATTTAACCCTTTCTAATGCTAGTATGTATGATTGACAATAATTTTGAATCTTTAAAATGTTTTCTAACTTTCACTGTATTATTACATTCATAATATTCCTATATTATACTATAATGTTTCAAAGTTACAATATAATTTTAATTTTTAATAAAATTGTGTATTTAATAAAAGGATTCATTTATTAAAAAATAGGGGTTCATAATATTCATATATTATACTATAATGTTTCAAAGTTAAAATATATTTTTAATTTTTAATAAAATGATGTATTTAATAAAAGGATTCATTTATTAAAAAATAGGGGTGAATTTATTAAAAGATAAAGAGGTGAATTTAGGAAAACATAAATTTTATTTCAGACTTTCTCATCTCAAACTCCCTCCCATGGATACTTTTCTAGATCCTGGCTAGAGTACCTCGCTTTAACTACCCTTTCATCTCCCTCGTTTCGAAATCGTGGTGCGCCGCCGTGAAATCCGCCGAACTCATCCACACGTCTCAATCATCTCTCTACTTAAGTCTCCGCGTCGAGTCATCCTCCAGCTGGTACTTCACGTGATTTGGTTTTTTTGGAGGTGCTCCACAAACATGAATGATCATTGCGAGAAATTGAAAAAAAAAGCTTAGATCATTAAAATACAATAAAATCGAACGGTGACTTAATGTTTATGTGTTAGTATTATTTATTTTATCACTCTGTTTTCTTTTTATTTTATTTATTAAATATAAATAAAAAATAACACAAAAAATATATACAAATAAATTAAATTATATTACTAATATATTAGAAAAAGGAATAAAATATTATTTAAATAGTATATAATTTTTATTATATATTTAAAATAAAAATAAAACAGTGTTCATTATATTTCTCTAATTTTGTATATAATATTTTTTATATATTAATATTAGTGTTCATTAAATTTATTTGTATATTAATAAAAATTAAAACAGTATTCATTATTTTTTATATAATATTAATATATTTTAATTTATTAGTATATATTTTGTGTTTTATTTATATTTATATTTAATAAATAAATCAAAATGTTTTATTGCGTTAAGTTTATTGGGTTAAGTTTATTTACATTAAGTTACTTCTAAAAAAAATATATATTTACATTAAATTACTTCAACGTTTGAGATTAAAAAAAATATTGACGGATACACATAAACTATAATTTATATTTACGTGCATTTTGATATAATATAATTTATTTTTATTTTTATTTTGATATAATATAATTTATATTATATTTACGTTTATTTTGATATAATATAATTTATATTATATTTATTGATATAATACAATTTATGTACATTTTGATATAATAAATTTATTTGTGCAATTTATGTGCAATTTATGTGCATTTTAATATAATATAATAGTTAATTTAAGGTTTTATAAATTATATTTACGTTCATTTTAATATAATATAATTTATATTATATTTATTGATATAATACAATTTATGTACATTTTGATATAATAAATTTATTTGTGCAATTTATGTGGATTTTAATATAATATAATAGTTAATTTAACGCTTTATAAATTATATTTACGTTCATTTTATTATAATATAATTTATATTATATTTATTGATGTAATACAATTTATGTAAATTTTGATATAATAAATTTATTTGTGCAATTTATGTGCAATATATGTGCATTTTAATATAATATAATAGTTACTTTAACGTTTGAGATTAAAAAAAATATTGACGGTGCATATTTACATTAAGTTACTTTAACGTTTGAGATTAAAAAAAAATATTGACTCATCACTGCTTATTATGCAGTGAATTTTCACATTGCACTGCCTCTCAATTCATGTCGTCGACTACAAGGACTGACAGATCGCCCTTAGCCGTCGCTTCCGCTCGCTCAAGATCTAGATGGTGCTCCGCAGCTACGGCGTCGCCAATCTGAGGAGGTTCCTCCTCAGCCACGTGAAGATAGCGAAGAACTCCGAGGGTATGGTCCGGTCGGACTCGCGCTTCGAGGTCGTGGTGCCAAGGAATTTCACAATGGTCTGCTTCCGCGTTGTGCCGCCGGAGCTCGTCAGCGACGACCAGGAGGCCGTTAATGCTTTCAACAAGGATCTTCTCGAGGCCATCAACAAGTCAGGCAGGATGTTCATGTCTATTTGTGCATGCAGGAAGATATCGGTTGTTCAAGCTTCTAGAAGGTTTAAAAAATTCAATCGCATTCATCAATAATTTTTTGACGTTTTCATCAATAGGTGCACCACATATTTTTTAACAGCACAATTTGGTTTGTAGGTTTGAAACTGTATTATGTTGTTGCTATGATTATTAGCTAAAATATGAAAGTGTTGTAAGTTTGAGACTATATTATGCGCTATATATGATTATTAATTATCTAAAATATGAAGCATTTTGCACTAAATAATCGCATATATCCATCCTCAATCTTTATATTGAAATTATAAGTAGCTCTTGTCATCGCAAACTTTCATTTTTCGTCTGTCCCACAATTGTTTGTTATCCTTAAAATATTACCAACTTTTTTTTCGTCTACCCTACAATTAATTGTTAACCTTAAAATAAAAAGTTTTTTAATAACTTTATTCTCATGATATCCTCTTATTCACCTCAATCGATATTGTACACCAAATTCTAATTAATATATAAAAAATATTTATTATAAAAATAAATAATCATTATTGAACAATAAAAAATCATGATTCTTAAAATCATCATTGCATAAAATATAAATTATCATATACTAAAATATTCATTATATATCAAAATAATCTTCATTAAAATACACTGCAAAAATCGTACACAGGTACACATAGTAGCACAGTAAAAATTACCCTTATTTACACTCATACAATTACCTTTTCAACTAATTTACTTATTAATTAGGAATCAATATTTTTATACTCTCAATATATTTATTCCATATATTATAGATATAGGTCTATATTCCTTAATCACTATTATTTGAATCAACTAATTTCGTTTTACAATAGAAACTCCTTACAGTTATATCATCGTTGAGACTCAGAAAAAATATTATTATTGAAACTTGTTCTTATACCGAGTTTTACAAAATAAAAATAATTTTTTTTCGTATAAAAAATAATATAAATATAAAAATAATATACATACAAATATTATCTATCTTTAAATTCAGAAAATCAATTTAATAATTTTGAACAATAAAATTTGACCATATGTACGTAAAAATTGTGTTTAACATACCAATTGAATAAAATATTAATGAATCTAATTACTATAAACTTTGACCATATATGTTATTGATTTTGATAAATATTTTAAGTATGTATAAATCCTTTAGACGGGACTTTCGAAAATGTATGACTTATTACAATGTGGAGGAGTATGTTTCTATTTATAATTAATTCCAAGTTTAAACGTGATTTCGAAAATGTATGACTTATTGGAATTTATTCCTATTTATAACTAATTCCAAAATTGATACTTAATTTTTTTTATTATTATAGTAGAGAGTTTATAGTATTAATATATAGAATCTCTACTTTTTCTGTTTTCATTTTTTATCATGCAAATCGTCATTATCTAATATATTATCTAATAGGTGTCATCGGCTCAGATTAACCCGAAAATTGAATATTCACACACACTAACTCTTCATATACATGTTACACTAATAGTAAGAGCTTTTAATTTCTTGTCGTAAGCTCTCACATTTTCCCCTTTTCT
Source organism: Euphrasia arctica (assembly GCA_014843705.1). Lineage (NCBI taxonomy): Eukaryota > Viridiplantae > Streptophyta > Magnoliopsida > Lamiales > Orobanchaceae > Euphrasia > Euphrasia arctica. Next base: position 16,224 of record JACOMQ010001886.1, read on the forward strand.
TTTGGAGGTTCAAATCATATATAACGTAGATAATCGAAATCGATTTTCGAGTTATTCACAATGGATTAAGTTGGATGAAATTAAGCAACTTATAATGTGCAATCAAATAATACATTACATTTAGCGTTTCATCTTTTAAAGTGTTCACGACAGCGCTCGAATCTTGAACATTAGCACAGTTCAAAGAAGCACGTACTGACATACATGCATACAAAACCGTAACTAGAATAGATTAATCTCCAACTTCTGAACATCTACTATATATGTTAAAACTTATTTTCTTCAATGGATTTAGGCCTTTAGCTAGTTGAATATGGCTGAACAGAAAAAGAGCGGACAAGGTATCGGAAAAATCTTGGCAAAACCTAGCGTGGTCCTCAATGAAAGGATTCTATCTTCTATCGCACGATTTTTTTTTTTTTTTTGCAGCTCAGGGCATGTCTTGGAAATCGGTAAGGGCTCTTATATGTAATCCGCTTTCAATACTTTTTGTTCCATATGGTGTTTTCATCGTTGTGTATATATGTAAATGTATCGTTGAAAAAACTACATTTTCTGTTAAATAATTATCAAGTCGAACATCGTAATGATTGATCAATTATCAAGTCGAACATCGTAATGATTGATCGGAAATTAGTTCAAATTTTGCAGGTGGTTGAAATTGAAAAAGGCAGGAAAGTGAAATATGAGCTTGACAAAGCCAGTGGCCTTGTCAAAGTGAGGAGATTTTTTTCTATTAAAAAAACTTAATTCGTGTAATTAAGATCGATTATAATCGATGATCAGGTCGATCAATTAGTTCTTTACACATATCCCTAAGATTCACTTCTTATTTGACATCAATATTACCTAGGATTCGGGTTTCCCTTAACCACCTTCTTCCCATACTTTCTCCACCTGTAACCATCGTCGAGAATGTCGATATCGCTGGTCGTCTGAACCACGATCCTCGTCTCCCTAACCGTCCTGCTTCCGCAAGCCGATACGCCCTCGGTGTCTCGTTACCGTCTCCCTTCATGAAAAACAAAATTCAAATCAAATATTATTACTAATAAGGCTATGTTTGTTTGTTTTCGATTCGATCATTGATCAGACTCTCACTATCTCTTGGCTTCGCGTTCGCTTTTGACATCGTCGTCCCTCGAGTTACTCATGGAGGAGCCCTGTTCGAAATCATCGATATCTCCACGGAGAAAAGGTTGCAGTGCCTAAAGGAATAAAGAGAACCTGAATTTAGTTGGAAAACATAAAATCTTGCTGAAGCTTACATATATAGAAAGAGAACTTTGATATGTTAATGTCACAACACAATTACAGATGTCACTGGAGTCGGCAATTAAGGAACTTCATATGAAACAGTAAGCTGAAATACACTGGAAAACCCATTTTCAGTATAATATTCATTCGACTATTTACAAAAATCTGTATCATGGATCAAGGACTATATTTTCATCTTAGTTGTTCACTGGTTAAACAATTTGAAAATAAGGATGCACCATATGAACACGACTATGAGGAAATCCCGAAGCAGATAAGCAAAATATTTAATGATCTTGAATCACAAAATTCATAAGGGAATGTGGATAGAGTTTTTAAAGCAATACTTCTATTGTACAAGCAGCAGCACCTTTAGGGAAAACCCTTACAGCTCCCCTGCAAATCAATTACGAAATTATGTCTCAATAGAATGTAACTCAGTAGAAGGCGTCTTGTTCCAGCATTGCATTGTTAGGTTTAAGGAAAGACATACTCTCCTTCATCTCTATTCAACGGGAATGCAGTGTTCAACTACCGTTGAAGAGAAAACTAAAAATAGATAACAATGCATTGTCTTCATCAGGAACAAATTATTCAATTTCTTATTTTCAAGATTTGGTGATGATAGCCACTGTGAAAAGGAAAACATGTACAAGAAATATTGAAGAAGAAACCGGCATGAGATCATTCAGTGCGTCAGACATGTAATTATGTAACTAAAAGTTCACAAAATCAAAACATATTTCTATGAAAGAGCTCCAGGGGAAGATATAAAAAAAACGAAACAAACAATATGGCCACAGAGAGGATACAACATATATTGCTATAAAAAGAATTAATTTTCCATTCTGTTTTTTGAGTTTTGAGAATAATGCCTACTTCAATCAGTATTTCATTTTGAGTTTGACGATCATATATGGTTCACGTTCAATAGGCTTAGGCTGTGCAAAAGCACAGAGGGTAAATACGAAGCTGAACCACTTTTCAACATAACAAACACACACACAGAACAAACACTGTAATGAAGAATTCCCAAATTCACGAAGCTAGGTTAAATTGAGATAAAACAATCATAAAAATAGGTTGTTATTTCAACAACCAAACTGAGAAGAAATTGAAATTGGAAAAAATAGGATTTTTAGTTACCTTATATCAAATTAGGTTCTGCTGCGGCGGACGGTGGTTGTTCCGATGGTGCTTGCGGCGGCAGTGGTTATCTCGGTGGTTGTTGCGATGGTGCTAGCGGCGGCGGTGGTTACCTCGGTGGTTGCTGCGGATGGTGGTTTCGGCGGCACTGTTGAGAGATGAGAGCTCTGGTGTTCGCGGCGTGTGCTGTTTCGTCGTTCAACTGCGAGAAGAGAGCCATTTCTCTGTGCTTTTGTCTGAATTGTTGAAGACAAAGAAGAGAGAGCGAATTTGGGCGGGTAAGGGCTGGTGTAGCCAGAAAAATAATTGGGCCAATTGGGTTTGTTCATGGGCCAGTGTATAGTCCCGCCGTAACCATGGTATAGAGTCCCAAATATTTCAACTATACAATAATAAATATTTCAAGTTTATTATATTTTCTCTCATTTTCTCCTTCACATGATTAACATTTTTAACATATACCACCTCATTTAATATTATTATCTCTCTCATATTTTAAATAATTTGATTTAAAAAAAAAATCGTAAAGAGGTTATTAGAAGCATGTTTATATACTCTGTAGGGTGTTCATCGATCCAAAACCGGACCGAATCGGACCGGAATCGTATTGGACTAGAACTGGAATCATAAAAAACTATGATTTGAAAATCGGACCGGAATAATACCGGTGCAGACCGAATCGAACAGGTAAATTCGAATTTTGTCCGATTTTAGGCCAGATAAAACAGGAATAATTTAAATTTTTAATAAATTAAATATACAATAATAATTAAAATTATTTTTTATATTTATAAATTTTAAATTTTATTCAATAAAAATAAATTATCATTTTTAAATATAAAATATTTTAAAAATTAAAAAAATATAGTTTTATTTAATTATTTATAGATTATTTTGTTATATTAAGTATTAATTATCTAATATATATTGAAAATTTTAGTTAATACAAACATTATATTTGATAAGTAAAACAATTTTTAAATTAAAAAATAAACAATTTATCAATGTTTTTTTTTAATATAATAATTTATATATTAATAAATTAAATTTGGTCCGAAACGGATTTTACCGGTTTTTAACCGAAATCGGACCGAAAACCGAAATCTCACTTTTAGTCGAACCGAAAATCGGTCCGGAATTTTATCGGTCCAGATCGAACCGGACCAACAGATCTGATTCCGGTCCGGGCCAATTTATGAACACCCAATATACGGAAATTCGATTTACAGTAATTTGTTTACCCCGATACTAGGACTTTTCGATCCGTGCCGAAAATCAAAGAACAAAAAAAAAGTACTTACTCTCTCTCACAATACATGCACTACTTTCTTTTTTTGTGGTGTTCCATAATAGTTGATATACCCTAAAAAAGAAAATAAATATTTCTATATTTTCACTTGAAAATACAATTTTACTCCTACTTTATCCACCTAATTTATAAATTACACTCACACACTATGGGAAAATGTCTCATAGACACCGAACATTGACCGGTGTTAAAAAAAATCCGCCTGGTGTCTTTGTGTGTGGTGTTAAAGATTAGTTATGTTTTAACACCGGTTATTGACCGGTTGTTAAATATAATTTATAACACCGGGTTTTGTGACATGGACCGATGTCTATATTATTAAAGACACCGGCCAATTCCATAGAAACTAGCAAAATCAATCGGTATGAAAAGTAATAACACCAGTCTTTTTCATACATATGACCGGTGTCTTTGATAATAATTAAAATATAAAAAATATAATTTTATAAATTGTCAATAATTAAAATGATATTAAATTTTTGAAATCCAAATACAATATTCAAAATACTCAAATCTTCAAATCTTTACAATTTTCACGGACTCCAAACACAATAATCAAAGTACCCAAATTTCTAAATCCTTACAATTGTCAAACAACAATATTTCATAAACTTGTCAATACAAAACATTGAGTACAAAACATGAACCAAACAAATACAATGACTTCAAAACAAAATATTGCTAATCTGATAAGAAACACAGTTCATGCTCCTCCCTTCTTCCATTACATTCCTGCAAATTCAACGACTTCTACACAAACAAATACAAAACATGAACTAATAAAATATATGCCCCAAAACTATTCATATAACTGCATAAAGGTTTAGCGTAAATAAAACACATTTATTAACATAATGGTTCTGAGTCGTGTGACACGCAACATGACAACATCAATGCAAGATTTTCCTAAAATATCCAATAATACTGTAATATTTTTCCTAGATTCTGAAGGGTCAATATCACCTGTAAATAACATATTAGATTTACTATTATACACAATCTCCTATCTAGACCTGTCAATTTGAACGTGATCTGATAACACGACTCGAAACCCGCACGAAATAAAGCGGGTTGAACCCGCACGATTAAAAAGCAGGTCAACGGCGGGTCAACCCGCCATGACCCATTTATTAAATGGGTCAACCGCGAGTCGACCTGCGAACTCGAAATTAACCCGTTTAACTTATTTATTAAATTAATTTTAATTGTTATATTATAATAATACATTATTTATTAAATAAATAATATTAATATATTATTTGTTTCAAAAAAATCGATTAATTCTCTTTTTCTACATTCTCTTACAATTAGAATTATTATAACATTCTAATTTCTTTAATTTATGTGATTTGTGATAATGTGAAGTTTATTATATTTAATCGTGTAACTATTTAAATAACTATCACTATATACGTATAAAATTTTATTACGTGTTTACATTATATATGTCATTTTTAGAAATTAAATTATTTTAAAATATTTTTATTTATAAAAAAATATAAAATTTTAATTTTAAAATTAAATAGGTTAAATAGGTTGGAAACGGGTTATAAATGGGTAACCCGTTTATAAATAGGTTGAGTTTGGGTTTAATTTTTCGACACGGTTATTAAATGGGTTGAGTTTGGTTTATATTTTGTCATCCGCGAATACCTTTGACACGACACGAACCCGACCCAACACGACTCATTGACACCCCTGCTCCTATCTACTCTCTTGTAACCTTGAATAAGAGAACTTAAACTTGCTAGCAAATATTGTTTTAACTAAACATCTGACAAAGTTATGGAAGCAATAGAGTATTGTTTGAAGCAACTGACTATCAGTAACCACAACTACCAACCAGATGGATTAGGATTACTCTAAAAAGTGTTTGAAATAAATCAAAAGATTACCACAATAATGGTAGAGCGGTGCATCAAATATGATGATCTTTTTCACTAACCAGTACTACATTATTAACAGAACAATATTTCAAATACTTTACCTAATTAATTTCATAGATTCACAACTAACAAACAAACAGCATACCTTTTATTAACTTTGGAGACGAATATTCATCTGACAAACCGACAAATCAAGGATTAATTAAATAATTTCAAGGATTAACAATCAACAAACAAACAACATAATTACATAAAAAAATAGACAAAGAACCAAGTATAAAATCAAAGAGAATATTCATATGCACCTTCAATGGTTGTAGATGTCAACAATGATTTTTTTTTTCTGCCTGAAGAAAACGGAAGATTAATTTCATAGATTAGTTACACTAATAAAAAAAACATTCAGATCCGAAGCATTATAAGAGGAAGAAAAATAAACAATAAATACCTTTTCGTTAGCTGATCGAATAGTCCCCAGAGCAATGTCAAAATCGGACTCACGAAAATTGTTGTACGGTTTTCTAACCCGAAAATATGACATTCGACCCGAACCTTATCATCGAACTTGAATTTCAATGATTCGACCTAATTGAATGATCGTGCAAATCAAGTCAACAATTTCCATTTCAGTCCCTATCTCAAATTCCCAATCCATCCAACATCTATCTAGGGTTTCATATCATCCCCAAATTCTTCCAATGTTTACCTCACCATCTCCAATCGAGAAACCAAACTTAAAATTAAATCGAGAAACCAAAACTTAAACTCAAAATAAATTTAAGTATAAGTTTACAGTAATTTGACTACAACCGATAAACTAATACTTAAACTTAAAAGAATATTTTTTAAATATTTTTCTTATACAATTATTTATACTATGTTTTTTTTTATAAATAATCAATATCTTTACAAATTTACAATTTAACCTTATAATTTTTTATATTAAAAAATCTAATTAACATTATTTTCAATTCAAATATTCAAATATAATAAATATAAATAATACTAAATAATATATTAATTAATTATTAAAAAATTACATTAAAACACACAAAAAAAACTCATAATTAATTATTTTGTTTTTGTAATTCGTAGCATTTTAAAGTATCTCGTTTCTTATTATTTTATTTTTAATGTTAATTATATAATTTAATATTTAATTATTTAATTATATTTCATAATATGTATTTTTATTTTATTATGAAAAATATTTTTATTAAAGTTTATTTCAATTATTAATGATATGATTATTTAAAAAATTACATTACAAAAAATATTAAATAAAAAACTAAAAAATAATTGATATGTCATTTTTATTAATTTGTAAAAAAAATGATCATTTTATAAATAACAAATAGTTTTTTGTTTGAGTTTACACGTAAATTTAAGAATTTTTTGTGTGGGTATCACTCGTAAGAGCATCTCCAACCGATACCCTTGTACAAGTCATAATTATTTTATTTTTCAACTTAAAAATACATTTTTACTTTTTAGTGAAGATGGCGAAGAACTTCGAGGGTATGGTCCGGTCGGACTCGCGCTTCGAGGTCGTGGTGCCAAGGAACTTCGCAATGGTCTGATTCCGCGTTGTGCCGCCGGAGCTCGTCGGCGACGGCCAGGAGGCCGTTAATGCTTTCAACAAGGATCTTCTCGAGGCCATCAACAAGTCAGGAAGGATGTTCATGTCTATTTGTGCAGACAGAAAGATATCGGTCGTTCAAGCTTCTAGAAGCTTTAAGAAATTTCATCGCATTTAATTAATAGTTTTTTACGTGCATTTTACTATAATTTAATAAACGCGCATTTTACTATAATTTAATAAACCACGTTCAATTTACGTGTAATTTACTATAATTTAATAATCTAAGTTCAATTCACGTGCATTTTACTATAATTTAATGTGCATTTTACTATAATTTAATAAACTACGTTCAATTTATGTGCATTTTACTATAATTTAATAAACTACGTACAATTGCTTGTATTTTACTATAATTTAATAAATGAGATTTTATTTTATGAAAATGAGAGTTTAAAACTTTTAAAACTTACCAAAAAACATTAATAAAGGTTTGGCCCATATAGATCACAAGAACATTGTATAAAATACTTGTGGATTATACCTCCATATATAATGCACGTTTAATTGAATAAATATAGTGGTAGTTTAACAATACAAATTTATGAGCTTATAAATTTGTAAATTTATGAACTCTAACTTATAAACTATTTGAAAGAACTTATAAATTCTATCAAACACTTTTAACACTGTTAAGTATAATGAATACAAGTGAGCATGAGTTTGATTTCAAATTAACAAATAAAAACAATATAAATAAAGGCATTTCAGGATATTTCAATCATTTTCTACCATATTTAAAATTTTAATTAATAAAAAAATGTTTTTTTCACAAAATCTGTCACAACTTAGAATTAATTCAAAAAAACAAAAATAAAATTAGAAAAGTAAAATACATATGAATAAAATGTAAAAAGAGATGAAAATGAAAAAATATTTTGTTCGAAAACCGAACCGAACACCGAATAATCGGTATTCAATTAACCAAAAACTCGGTTTTTCGGTTCGGTTTCGAAAAAAACTGACAACCGAAAACCGGATAGCAAACCCTAATGTACCCACAAAATAAAACTACTATATAATTGTACTGCAATTGTAAGGCTACGTTTATCAGCGACCACCCCAACCACTCAACCACCCACATTTTTTCTATATTTAATTAATTTTTCTTTCAATTCTCTATCTTCCACATCATCAACCCAACCACACTCTATTTTCTAAGTTTATCAATGACTACCCAACCACTCACTTTTATTATATATTTTTAATAATAATATAATTACTTTTATTATTTAGTTTTATATTTTTTCCTCAACATAAAAAAGAAAAAATTAAGTTTATCACTTTAATTTTAAGATAATTTGTGTGTAGATTTATGTCAATGTTGATCCCTATTTATATATTTTGTAATTTTTTTAAAACTCTTTTAAATAAATTGATTTTTTGTGTGTAAATTATAGTCAAATTCTTTTTTATTTTAAATTATATGTCTATTTGTAAAATGTAAAAAATTATGAATTTTGATATTTTTTTAAATTTTTTTTAAAATATAATTTAATAGGATTTGTGCGATTATGAGACCGAGTGTGTGTTTGTGTGCAGGTCAGGGCCGGCCCTGGGCATAGGCCCAGGGTGCGACGGCCCAGGGCCCAACTCTGTAAGGGGCCCATCTTTTATTAAATATATATATATATATATATATATATTTAAAATTATTAAAATTGTATAGTATTAATCTACTATAAATTAGTATATACACAGAGTGTAACAAAAAGTCAATACACTTTCAATTAAAAAATAACACTTGTCATGTTATAATAATATTATTTATAAGAAATCTTTTATACACTTTCCATTACACGTGTTACTTTGTAATAATAATTATTTTTATTTTAATATCTAATTTTTATCATTTTTTTAATTTTTTTTTTTAATGTAGTGCTCTATAATGATTGCAAAAGTTTCCATTGCACAGTATTGAAATAGTTTTTGGACAAATAAATAAAATTTCATTTGAAAAAATTAGACTAATCATATATATTTTTAAAGTAATTATTTATAGATGATATTTATAATAAATTAATTTTTGTGTTTATTAATATAAAGACTTGTTTAACAATAAATCAAAATATTATAAATTAATATTATTAGTATTAATATTTAATTTAATTAAAAAATTATTTATAACTATTTATTTACAATTGTGCATTGTTTAATATTTACTAGAAAAAAATTAAAAAATATCGACATGAAAGAGAAAAAATTGTAATTTAACAAATAACAAAAGTTGATACATGTAATGTATTTAAAAAATGAAATTAAGTATAAAGTAATAAAAATGAGAATAATAATAATAAATAATAATAGCTTTTATATTTTCTAAATAATATAATTTTTTATATACTCATATTAATTTGAAAGTTGATACATGTAATGTATTTAAAAAATGAAATCAAGTATAAAGTAATAAAAATGAGAATAATAATAATAAATAATAATAGTTTTTATATTTTCTAAATAATATGATTTTTTATATACTCATATTAATTTGAATCAATACGTATGAGTGTATGGAAGTTCACTTAAATTAATAATTTTTGTTTACATTTCTCTCAAATTAATCAAAATTCATATATACAAATAATAATATTTAAATTCAAATGCTTAATTGTATTTAAATTATTTAAATAATAATTCATGTTTATAATCTTCTAGTGTTATTGTTACTCTACAACTAATATTTTAATTAAAAAATTAAGAAGATATTTATCAAATATTTTTGGTAATCATTATATTAAATTCAATAATTTAAAAACAAATGTTTTCAAAATAAAAAATTATTCTTTCCAAAAAAATAAAGTTTTTAAGATTATATATTTACTATATATATTTAATTAAATTATTTAAAAACAATTTTTTTTAAATAAAAAAAATCACACAAAAAAATAAAAATTTTAAGATTATATATATACATTATATATATATATATATATTTATTTTAATTATTTAAAAAAAACTTTTTTTCAAAATAATACTCTTTACGCAAAAAATTTATATTTACTCTATATATTTAAATAAATTATTTAAATATAAATTTTTTTAAAATAAAAAAATTACTCTTTCCGCAAAAAAAATAAGTTTTTAAGATTATATATATATTTAATTAAATTATTTAAAAACAATTTTAATTCTTTACGCAGAAGAAAAAGATTAAATCTCCAACTGCTCTCAATTACCTTGTGCGAAAAAATAAAAAATGAAAATGAAAAATAGTTAAACAAATAAATTCCAAATGTCAACAATTAATTGGAAGTGTATTGAAAAGTCAATACACCGTGTGTAACCTTATCACCTTCCATCTACTATGTGTATGTCGTGAATTTTAATTGGGCCCAATTAATTTTAATTATTGGTGGGCTCAATAAATTTTAATTGTAATATTAATTACTTAGAGTAATGTGACTTAATTACTAATTGTGACTTAATTATTAGTAATTTTGAA
>JACOMQ010001887.1:0-26891 GCA_014843705.1 Euphrasia arctica
AATGTGCAGATTTTTTAGTTTGCGATACTTAGTATAGTCGATCTCCTTTAGTCGTAAACAGCACATCATGGATTCAGGCAGATCTTCGGCCTTGTTTCCCTAATCCAATACACAAAACAGTAAAGTTTAGGTCTTTTTTTTTTTTGCATTTTTTGATTTGTTTATGTAAGTATTTACCTGAATTGTCAGACCAAAGTCGAAGACACAGTGCTTGAGTCTATCATGAAATGTTTCAAAGCCTTTCCGAGCAATGTAACTGAATCGGTGGATATCCAAGTCGATCTCAAAGTAGTTTTCTCCCTGCAAGAAAAGGATAAATAGAAATATTGCTCAACTTTGTTTCAAGCTGACAGTAAAAGAATTATTGATAACTTTACCAAGTAAAACTCGTGCTGAGGAGGTGAAAGAACCGGCTTCTCGTTATAAGCATGCGCATGAGCTTCCTCTCGGCCGCACTTAACTGTAGATCCTCATAGTTGACGACTCGGGCCAATATCTTTAATCTGTCCCTATAGGACGCGTTCGAGTCCATCGGGAAACCTATGATCCTCTCAGTTTCATTAGCAATTATCTTCTGTTTCAATGAAAGGCGTGAAAAGATGATTAATTTAGAGCTTACTATCGCCTTTAACTTTTTTTTTTATGAATACTACCATGTTCTCACCTTGAAATTCTCTTTGAAATGAAGGGGAAGATCTCGTGTATAATTTTCTGAAAGCTTGAAATAGAATACATAGCTCACTCCGGCTCCATCGTATTCGTTTTGGAAGATTGCTGAGACACCTCTGTGCAATGTACATATAATACGCGTCAATATTCACATTTTTTTTAAGGGTAAAACGGAGAAAGGACTCTTAATCTGCAAAACGGCCAAGCGCCTTTCGATTGATGACGGTACCAACTGTTCAGATCTCCTGCAGAAGCTGTTCACCGGATTCAGTACTCTCATCGCTTCGAATGAGGGTAGAAAGGTCTGAATACTCACCCTAAGCAAACAGATTCCAAAACCAAACCGAAACCCATCACTAAACACACACGAAGCTGAACTACACATCGAATTCAACGCGAAAAAACATACGAACCCGAATTCAGAGAGACGAAAACACAAACCTCGGAGTTGGCTTTAGAGTACATAATCTCCTCAGCTTTCAAGACAACAATGGGAAGCTTCTCTTGCCAGTCCCTGTTCTTCCTCGTGGTTGAACAATGAACCTCATTCACAACCCTAAACCCCAAAAACAAAAAAATATTTTTAATGACAATAAGGTCGTCTCCCCCAAAACCCACAAACCCACACACAAAAACACACAGTGAAGGGGTGGAGAAGAAATTATTACCTGAGATGAGGATTCTTCAATCAGCCTGTGGGTTTAGAACAAATCATTCAAGGAAAGCTTATTATGCACATCGTCCAATTCAGGTAGAGATGGATCGTTGAACCGGGAATTGATCTGATGTCATTTACCTGCTCGGATCGGCTTCGATTCTGAGGAGCTTGTGAGCGAGAATTTACTGAATCACGAAATCAACACAACAATATCATCCGATCACTTCGATTCGACCTAGAAAAAAGAAAGAAAAACTATACTCTGCAATATTATTAAAAAAAGATGTTTAATTCATATAGACAAAGAAGAAAGAAAAAAGGCAGGAAGCACGAATATACAGGTTTATAAAATAACAAAATCTATTGAGAAATTAAGGTATTATTCTCCCCATCATCTCCAAATCGTTTAAGTAATTATCTGGTTTAGCGGGGGCAATTATGAGGCTGAATTCTCTATGTGAATCTGGAGAAGACGAAGGAAGAAAGAAACCGAGAAAAAAAATGAATCGTGTAGAAATCTTGCAGAGTTTAATATATGGAATAAATCGTGCAGAAATCTTCAGTTTAATATTTTTAAAAAAAAGTGGGGAACAAACTTGGGGCTTGGAAGAGTTTCTGCGACCTTGAAGGAGCGAAATTTGAAAAAAAAAAAAAAAACGAAATATGCGTACCAATACGAAGAAGGCGATCGCCGGAGTAGCCGCGAGCGGCTTAAGTCCTGATCGGGGGAAAAATTGGGGGCTTGGATGAGTTTCTCGGCATCTCTACCGGAGGGAGAGAAATTTCCAAAAAAAAAAATACGAAATATGCGTACCTCAATCCGAATACAAAGAAGGCGATTGTCGGAGTAGTCGGAGTGCGGCGGGGAGCCATCGGCCTGCACACGATGATCGAGGATGGGAGGACGATGATGAAGGGGGAGGACGTTCAGAAAAAAAGGGAGAAGAAATTATGGTATCGGAAATATGAAAAGAGAATTTTGAGAGGGGGACTTTTATTGGGATGTGAAAAAGGTGAAGAAAAGACAGCTTTTTTGTACTGTTTTTATACTGTTTCGGTCTTGCTTTACGCAAAAGAATAAAAGAATAAGTATTTAATATCTGAATTTGAAGAATAAAAAATTAATAAAATTTGTAGTGTGAACGCATCCTGGGTATGCGATTGGTCACATTGGGAGGCATTGCTTCTCGTTTTATATATGTATAGATAAGCTAATGACTTTAATTATATAAAAACAATTAGAAGTGCCCTTAAATCAAAACTCTCCTAATTAAAACTATACTTTATTTAATTATATATTTATAAAACTACATAATGTGCATGGTTTGTTCAGGGAGAAATAAATTTCAATCAAATGTAGTAGTACATTGTATAGTTTATCGGTCGTGATCAAACATTATTAAGCAGTCGCGGAGATCAAACTCGATTTTACTACGCTCGACTATTATAGTATCCTATTTTCTTGGAAGAAGAAGAAGATGGTGAGATGGAATTAGACATCATGTCTCCTGATCTCATTCTCAGCAACATCCTCATCCCCTCAGCAACTTGGACGGCCGGATTCGACTTGTGCTTTCGACAAAATGACATGTGTGCCCTCACAGCTTCATCTAATACTCCGCATCGCTTCGTGAGCATCTCGTCTCTGACAGCTTCCGAGCACAACCCTCACAGCCATTTGCCGTCGAACTTCGCTTTCACTTCACCACGAGTAACTCATTACGTTGTCTTAACAAATGGACATAATATGATTGCACCAACCAAATCTCACGTTATCATGGAGCCGAGTCTAACAAGATATGATTTCCAAATCAAATTATAAGATAAGATTTCCAGATCAATTAAAATCATACAAAAGCAATTAGTAAAAATAATTATGAATTTGAAAAGATGCTGTAAACAGAGTGTGTTAATCCATCATTTCTATCATTAGTATAGTAGTGAACTAGTGATACACTCTTTTGAGAAAGATTTATCAGTGTACATTTTCGTATACAACAGAACATAAAAAAAGTTGAACATATACGCTATTCCTAATAATTACACACTACCCATGATGCCAGTTTATACACAACGGTAGGTTTCAGGACTCAGTGTTCGATTTCATTTCAATGACACCGTTCTCCTTGGGATCGGTATCGGATATAGCTCGAGGGAGGAGACCTAGTAGAGGCAAAGGTAACAATGAAGTGAGGTTGCAAAGTATAATCAAATAAGATAAATTGTCGAATTCGTCCTTGGTGATGCCAAAGAGCTGTGTTAACCCAGCTCCTATCAAACCTCCGAAGACACTGCCACCATTGGATATCGACATCAGGGTCGCGAAGAGAGTTGCCTCCATGCCCTCCGGGCATATTTGTACCTGCGAGCGTTTAAAACTTCGTAAGAATCGCATTAAAGTAACAGATAATAATTGCAAAATCACCCCTGACTTTTGATTCCACATACATCTTTGCCCAAATAATTAGTTGAAAAGATAAAAGTTGCTGACTCGTCAAATATATTACCAATACACCCCTCACCATTTTGAAATATTACTACTAACCCCAAACTTTTCGTCTATCTATTGAGGGATGCAAAAGAGAAACGTAAGATGAAAATTTGGAGTTATTTGTAATGTCTAGAAAAGTAGAAGGATTGTTGTAAAAGTATATATTTGACGACATCATCAATTTCCTAATGCAGGACTCACAACAAGTAGAGGATGGTTTTGTAATTTTCAAAAGATACCTGGGTTTTTTCTATAATATCCCTAAATGAAAAAAAATTGATAAACCAAGTGGTATACCTGACACCATAAGCACCAACCAAGGATCCACTAAAGTAGGAACTTATAATGCCCCCAAAAGCCGACGAACCCCAGCATAAAGACTGAAGGGTCCCGGACATGCTTTGTGACTCACCACGAGCCCTCTCTACAACCATGGAGTCCACAACCTGCACCAAGAGAATTTAGAGCATTTAAAAAAACCAAAGATGATGGGGGTAAATGTGTCAATATCAAATTTTCTTCTCCAATCACATGATTCCAACAGCACAAGTCGAGCACACTCTACTTCTCACAAAAGACTGCTGAATAAAACATTATTACTTTCTACACACCAAAAACATTATTACTTCCCAAGTTATCATTGATTCATTTTAGCCATCTTTGAAATCAGAGAGAGCAAAAGCATGAAGAGTGAAGACACTACAATAAACCTATGCATCTCCATAAATCAAAATACACAGACTTACTACATCTGAAAATGCTACAGAGAGAGATCCAAGAAGTATGCAGAAAGCAACCCCATACTTGCTATCAACAAAGGTAGCCATCAAACTCCATGAGAGAGCTCCTAAAAGTCCCGAAATGACCAAATACGACCTTCTTCGGTAGCCAAAAAGCGGGAATGAATCACTGTAACAAACAGATTCATAGATCGGGTTTACATTTATCTTTTACCTAAAAGGGAAAATGGGGTAGAAAGTTAGTGGGTAAGTTGATTCCCCACCTTATGAATCCATACAGGGGCTTAACGAGCCAAGGCAATGATGATACGCCAAATATGATAGCTGTCTAGTCAACCATATAGCAGCGTAAGTTACTTGATGTATGTGTAAAAGGAAGCAAATTGAGGAATTGTTTGCACAAGGAGTGTTTGCAAATAGTATCTAAAAGTAACAGGTCGATTGTTTGGTGGGGTTGGGGTGGGGGGAGCACAACTCTAGAAGAACTTCCCCAAAATCAAAAACACTACACACCTACTTTTTAAATTTTATTGAAATATTGCACACTCCCGGAAAAAAAAAATCGAAACCAGAATCATTAATCCATAATAATTCGACAAACAAACAAATGGATGTCCACTCGTCCCTTGTGCCCTAATCAAGCATATATGAATACCTCAGCAGGGTCTAAATGCAGATCATCTTTCAAGTAGAAACTGACTGCAAGCCTGGAGAGACCTAAAACACCCTGCACGAAATATACCATAGCAACTGCAACGTTGTCTGCAGTTAAGTCAGCCCCAAACAATCGCACGGGCTCGGAAAAATATTTCTCATAGCTTGCGGAAGCTTTATCGGATGAGGCTGTGTCTTTATCCACATTGGTCGTAAATACATGCCCTCTCCCTGCATCTCATATAAAAAAGAATCAAGCAATCTTCCATTTATGTTTAAGTAAAGTCTATCCGATACTATCAACCATTTTAACAGAACTTGAACTGGAGTTACACACAGTCACACACACACACTTGTTGAACCAGAGACCCATTTCTAAGCCCTAATCAATTTCGCCAGAAAATAATAGTATAGAACCAACACACATATAACATACTCCGTAGTTGAAATTCCCATTTATAAACTAAATTATACCTCAATAACAAAAAAAGTACTAATATAAAATCGTATAGTGCACAGGACTCACGACGAAATGGTTCGGATTTGGAGTCGTTACGGAGTGAGGTAAATGGTACCAAACGTACCAGAATCCGGAGACGGTGGCGGTTTCTGACGGAGTCTACAGCGGATTAAGGAGGCGGCGAAGAGCGATTTCCGGCTAGTGTTATGGGGAAGGGGGAGAAAGGACAAAATTTTATTCGGAGAGGGCGAAATTGTGGATGACGTCACTCTCAACGTCCTCGTTGCCATGGAGTAACCACTCTCGAGCTTCGTGACTGCTATTCACAATCACCCATGGAATTTGAGAAAGTTTATCTTAACTGAAGACGGTCGGTTTGTGAAATGACGAAATTGTCCCTACTCAACGCTGGATAAATAAATAAATAAATAACTACCGGGAATTTTAATATTTATACTGTATTTAGAGTTTACATTACGATTTCCTATTTAAATTTCTCATTTTCACACGTCCCTACCCCAAAGTTTTTACTTTTTACTTTAATGTGTTGCATTTTTTCAAAAATCTTACTCCTAATTTTGTTTTTAGGTTTGTTTTGGCAATTCATTTGTCACTTTATTAGTTTTTTTGTGAATTGGATAGTATAATTTTTCACGGTGAAACGAAAAAGTACATATAATTTCTAGTACTATAACTAATTGATCGACCTGACATCGAAGCTTTCTACTCAAAAAAATAACTCGAATTCTCCCCACCACGCCACCCCTAACGAGTTTAAGTTCAAAGTTGATCGAATCCTATCATCCAAAGGTCACCTAAATCTCTATATAATTTCAAATGACAGTTAAGTTAGTTGACCAACAAATTCAACTCCAATCCAAAATAAATCCCTCCCTCATTAATCTAAAACTCCACATAAAAAAATTCAAATTTCAACAACAAAAATGGGGAAGATATTCACTCGTATTTCACGCACGGTTATTGCATCGCCTCTTTTTACGACACTAATGACAGTCGAGCATATTTGAAAGGTTGTCCTAAATTATAATTAAAATAAACTAGTGCCATTAATTATATTAAAAAAAATTAGACAAAACTAGTATCAAGTACAAGTAACAAATCCTATTTTGCATAATGTGCATGGTTTGTCGAGGGAGAAACAAATTTTAATCAAATGTAGTACATTGTATAGTTTATCGGTCGTGATCGAACAATATTACGCAGTCGCAGATATCAAACTTGATTTGATTACGCACTAGTATTACAATATCCTATTTTCTTGGAAGAAGAAGAAGTAGAAGATGACGGTGAGTTGGAATTAGACATCATGTCTCGTGATCTCCTTCTCAGCAATATCCTCATCCCCTCAGCAACTTGGACGGCCGGATTTGACTCGTGCTTTCGACAAAATGACATGTGTGCCCTTACCGCTTCATCCAACATTCCGCACAGCTTCGTGAGCAGCTCGTCTCTGACAGCTTTCGAGCACAACACGCACAGCCATTTTCCGTCGAACTTCGCATTCACTTCACCAATGTAGTCTTGTGTGCAATCCTCCTTCAACCCACAACACTCACACTTCACCATTTCAATGATGTCCATCTTAATTTTTTTAAGGTAAGTGCATGTCTTTTTTTAGGAGAAATTTATAGTTGGAATTATGAGAGAATGTGGCCTTAGTGATTTCTTTCCTTTCACGTAATGGTGATACCACCGCACATCATTATCGATCATTATGAAAATGATATTTGAATATAATGAAAGTTATGATGATAACTCTCAAATTTTCAACCATGTAACTATAGTGTTAGTTCACAAGTTATAACGTGTTCGATTTGAAACGTAAATAAGTTGTATAAAATTCCGTTGCGCTTATAAGGAGCGATTCGTAGTTATATTTACTCAACGTGAAACAACTCACAAGTAAGTCGATCCATTGTATTTACTCAACGTGAAACAACTCACAAGTAAGTTATTCCGTTATATTTACTCAACGTGAAACAACTCACTAGTAAGTCATTCTATTATCGTAACAAATGGACATAATAATGATTGCACCGACCAAATCTCACATTATCATAGAGTTGAGTCTAACAAGATATGATTTCCCGATCACATTATAAGATATATATGGATTTCCAGATCAATTAAAATAATAAAAATGCAATTAGTAAATATAATTATGAATTTGAAAAGACAAAAAGATAATGTAAACAGAGTTTGTTAAACCATCATTTCTATCATTAGTACAATACTGATATTCTCCCTTTGAGAAAATTTTAGCAGTGTACATTTTTGTATAGAACAGAACATAAAAAAGTCGAATATATACGCTATTCCTTGGGATCGATATCGGATTTGGCTCAAGGAAGGAAACCTACTACGAGAACGGGCATGAATGACACATTTTAGAAGAAAAGTAGTTGTTAACCTTGCATGTACTTTATACGGTAATTGAAATACGGTACGAAAATACATACTTTGTCCAAGAATGGTTATTATCAATGAGTTCCCGATTGTGAACCACTCATCACTTATGTGAAGCTGGCGGTTTAATCCAGTGACAAGCAACGCCTACTTTTGAGCAACAGTTTGATGGATGTGTAAAAGGAAGCAAATTGAGGTTGCAAATAAAATCTAAAAGTAAAAGGTCGAATGTTTGGTGGGGTTGATGGAGTCATCAATTTCTGTGAAAAAAAGTCAATAAGAATTTAAATAATTATACATTGTAAATAAAAAAAATAGTAAACAAAAATTTAAGTACCTCAAAGAAAAATATGAAGAGTCGGCTCTTCATTCACAATATCTATATAGACTATAGTTATCAGTGCAAAAAAAACGACTTTTAAAACACTATATACATACAATTACATAAATAAACAAATAATTAAAATTTACCTCGTCAACTTAAGTTCATACAACTGTAAAGAAACAGTAAAACACCACGGTTATAACATCTGAAAATTGTGAAGCAAAAGCGAATGCTTCATCAAATTGGCGAATAAGTGTAGGATTGTGACCCCGTTTGAGTAAAAGTAAAAATCAACGAATATTTTTTTATTGTTCTTGCACATTCATATCAGTCAAAAAGTAAAAATCTAAAGCACAAAATAACTAAGATTTAAAATTTCTTAACAAATTCTTTGCACATTTCAATTATAGAATTTAAATTGACAAGTTTTCTTAATAGAAAAATAAAAAAAAATTGTTATAATTAAATTAAATTGCCAAGTTTTATTAGTAGAAAATATATAAAGACACCAAAGAGATGTGGAGCGCACTTTTTAAAGAGAACTGTGTGGAGTTTGATTGCATTATAATAATTATTATTTTAAAATTATTCATTTTCATAAAGTATGTAACTATAATATAAATACACAATTAATATTGTTGATAATTTTTTATATTTTTTAAATAATTAATATAATTATTATAAATTAAATTAACAATTAATTTATAAAAATATATTTATAATTACATATTTTTATGAAATTAACTAAGATTTAAAAATCTAACAATATATTCTTATTTGAATTTTTTATATTTTTTAAATTATAATTTTAAAATAATAACTTGTCTTTTCTGTAACTTTATAAATCTTATTAATTAAAAAGTGTTTCATTTAAATATTATTTTAAAAAAATTAATTAATTATTTTTATTTGATTTTTTTTCTTTCATATTTTCCTTCTTCCTTCAATTTTTTCTGATTTTTTTCTTTTGCATTTTTTTGTTTTTAAAATTTGAAAATTTTTTCTTCTACTTTTGATTTTATTTTTATAATTTATTTTTATGTTTTGTTTTTCTTTGTTTTTTTTTTAAATTTTTTTATGGTTTTATTATTGTTTTAATTGATAATTGCAATTATTTTTGAGAAAAATAATGGTATTTCTTTTTTTAATTGAACCGATTTTTGTTTCAATCATAAAATTTGTGATTTGTTTGTGTTTTTTCAAGGAATTTACTATTTTTACTTTTATGTTTTTGTTTTTATTTTTATTTTTAATAAATAATTTCAAAAATATATACTATAAGGTTACAAATTTTGTGTTTCACTCAAATATTATTTTTAAAAAAAAATAATCTATTAATCTTCCTCTTAATTGTGATAAATTATATGAAGATTCCTTTTTTAAGTGAAGTGATGTATAGTTTATTTTTTTTAATAAATTAGTATATTTGGTAGATTAATAGATGTATTTATAAATTTTGTATTTAGAGGTGTATTAAGTAATATGGTGTATTTATAGGAAAAATAATTGCGCTACCCTCAAAAAATCAAACAATAATTTATTTTTATAAAAAAACTAAAAATTGAATACAATATATTTTTTCACTAAGAATGCATTTTGTATGATAATTACATCATCCATAATTTATGATTACATGTATAATGCTGAATATTTAACATTATACATATTTTTAATGTTATAATATCTATATATTATAATAAAGATAATTCCAATGGGCGGCTTATTGGTCATTATAGTTGGTTCTTAAGATGAAATAAGAACAAGTTGATTTTAGTATTATGCTATTGAATGTTGTAATGGATATTGTAATTTGAAATCTTGTAAGTGATAGAAGTTTATTATTCTTTTGGTAATTCTCTCTTACTTTTAGTTAAAGATTAAAAGCTTGGCATTAAAAACGAAAACATAAACAAATTTTTTTTAGAGGAAACATAAACAAAACATAAATAAATTAAGAGAAAAAAGAAAATAAAAATTGAAAACCAAGAACAGAGACAAAAAAAAAAGAATAAAGTACTTTAAAATATATTTTAAATAATAAACTTTATGGGAAAGAGGGATAGCCCAAACATAAATTCTAAATGTGGGCTGACAATGCTTCCCATGCCTACGCCGAGACCGTCTTTCTTTGCGTCTCTGTTTTCTAGATAATGTGCCGGCTTCAACAGGATTAGGAACATTTTCCGGGCTTTCAAATCGCCCGAAAACGAGATCGAATGGGCTCTCCGTAGCATTGTCAACAGTGTTCACCTAATAAGAAGAAACAGACCAAAGTCAATACGGAATTCTGTAGGATTTATTTACCTTTCAAAATAGTTATGTGATTACAGTTACTCACATGAACTTGCTTGGGCTGCAAGGGGGTCTGCAAGGTCGTTTTCTTGACATCTTTCTCTTCTGAATCAGTTTTTTCAATTCTGTAGGATTTATTTACCTTTCAAAATAGTTATGTGATTACAGTTACTCACATGAACTTGCTTGGGCTGCAAGGGGGTCTGCAAGGTCGTTTTCTTGACATCTTTCTCTTCTGAATCAGTTTTTTCTTCACCATGCGACGTAGTGTGATGAGAATTTGTAATGGGCTCTCCAGAAAAGTTCCGGTAACGCCACCTAAGCGTCGGTTTATCTACCGACGAGTCATCATAAACTTTTTCTGAGTAAAAGTGCTTCGAGAGATGCTTCATTGCCCATGGATTATCGTGATGCTTCTTCAGCATTCTAAGGAGGGGAGGATGGATGAATGAAAAATACATATTACCAACCCAAACAAAAATATATAAATCGGAGCTCTAGCTTAAGCCATTTTTCCATTTCTACTACATTAAGTGTACTTTAGGAATAGAGAAATACAAATTAAAAGAGTTGAACAGTTTCTTCAATTTTAGTTGGAGATTTATCAAATCAATAACGCGTTTCATGAGATCAAGAAAATAAATGACACGGAATTTGGGAATTCGGCAAGAACCTACATGTTAGCCAATTCTCTCTGCAACCGACTCCCTTCGAGTGAAAGAATATGTTGAGCAGATGATTGAACGGACCTTCCAAATCTCCACATTCCGCATGCAGCACCACCTCCTACAAAGTAGATAAATTTCTGTTATGGTTTTGTAGAATTTAAAAGTACTGGTATTAGTTAGCACGACAAAAGACCCTCCATCAAAAAATAGTACAGTATCTTTTAGACTTTGATGGAAGTCTTACAAAATATATTATCTTGATATTGGTTTTTCTTAAACATTTTGTTTAACTCATCCTGTTTTCTCCCTTGTGATTTTGTATTTCCATCTGATGGGTAGGCAGTTGACCACCTTTCTAACTAATAAATGGTCATGCATTCATGAAGAAACCGATCAGATGAACACCCAAAAGCACGGATATATATAGAGAGAAAACAGACACGAGGTAATATCGATTACTTTTTTGCCATGATGCCTTGAATTCTATGAAGGCCGCTTATTTTGGGACAAAAAAGACTAAATGAAAATTTAATTTGGGAAAGAGGGAGAAAGTAAACAGTAAACCTAAAATTATAGTACTGTATATGAGTTCCATATATATTCACTACAAGTTCTAAAATATATATATATATATATATATAAGAACAAACAATACCACCACAGATAAACAAATTAATAAGGAAACATTATAGGAACAATTTCACTTACCTAGTGCAATGTTGATGCGGAATAGATTCCCTAGCCTTTGGGTTGCTGACAATAACAAATTAGGAACAGTTTGATCAGGTAAACATCTACCAAGAATTACAACATACCATAAAAAATCAGGACTACACATCCAAGAACAAGTTGAACAAACATATATGAAGATGCACACATATCGATTTTTTCATGAAATAAAGACCGCTTCTTAATTTCCTAAATCAGTCGAGGTACAGACATGGCGGACACCCTCATGTTAGAACAAAACAA
This sequence comes from Euphrasia arctica, assembly GCA_014843705.1. Lineage (NCBI taxonomy): Eukaryota > Viridiplantae > Streptophyta > Magnoliopsida > Lamiales > Orobanchaceae > Euphrasia > Euphrasia arctica. Next base: position 12,357 of record JACOMQ010001887.1, read on the forward strand.
TAAACCTACATTAAAGAAAATCCAAGTGATTTCTTTAGCAAATCTCAAATGATCATACATAATGCGACTTTTTTTTCCTGAAGTTTCAACACATTGAAGAAAGCATAAAGGACAAAACCCAAAATCAAATCCTGGATCAAACATAGTCTGTTACTTATAAGCCCTACTAATCATCAAACCAACCACTCTTCAAGAAAAATCACACTTGTAATCATTATCTATTCATGAGTATTCGTCTTGTGTACAACACAAACAAACAGCCACATTTCACAAGGCGAACTTTATTGTGTGAAGTGATTCAAAGCCTGACATATATTATCCCAACGACGATCACTGCACATACCTAACCAAGCTACAAGTGAGCCAGTGCCGAAACCAATAGTCAAGTCTCTGATAGAATTAGCCCTCCATGCCATCAACAGGCTTGTTTCATTTAGTGTCAATTGCTCCTGCACATTCGTTTCAAGACTCTCCAAAAATGAAAAAGTATCGATGATAAAAATTATACCAACCAAATCACTGTTATTACTTTTATTTATCATTGGAAAATCAACAACACCAAAATTCATGCCCAACACCAAAAAATATGTTTTCAATTTTCACCAATTCCAAATTTCAAATTCTATACGTCCAGAAACAGAGGGCAAAGTTGTCATTTACCATAACCGATCAATTCTCAGAAATCAGTCCCAGATGAGATAAAAATTAACACGTAAAAAAATCAGCATCTCCCGGCGCCACCGTGAAAGAAAGCACCGACGATTTTCGAATCGAAACGCGCAAAAACACGAAAATGAAAAATTATCTAATCGCGTTACCTTCCTTGATCGAAGAACTTGTTCGAGCTCGAACATAGCGTCGCCCATTTTCGCCGATGACGCGGAACTGAATTTCGCCAGTGAGATTCCTTCCCGATTTTCAACAGCAGCTGATTTTCATCCCTCACACGTGTTTCGTAATGAGAGGTCGGATACGACGTCGTATCGAGAAAGCTTTAGTTTATAGTCTGAGAATTTTGATAAGACTATTTTACCCTCGCTTATATGGAGGAGTAGTACTAATTAAATCTACTTTATTTATTTACTTATTTATTTATCCAAAAAACATTTAAAATAAACACTTAACAAGTAAAAAATCTATTTTTGCATAATGTGCATGGTTTGTCGAGGGAGAAATAATTTTCGATCAAATTTAATAGTACATTGTATAGTTTATCGGTCTCGATCGAAAAAATATTACGCAGTCGTGGAGATCAAACTCGATTTTATTAGGCACGACTATTACAATATCCTATTTTCTTGGAAGAAGAAGAAGTAGAAGCTGATGGTGAGTTGGAATTAGACATCATGTCTCCTGATCTCCTTCTCAACAACATCCTCATCCCCTCAGCAACTTGGACGGCCGGATTCGACTCGTGCTTTCGACAAAATGACATGTGTGCCCTCACCGCTTCATCCAATACTCCGCACCGCTTCGTGAGCAGCTCGTCTCTGACGGCTTCCGAGCACAACCCGCACAGCCATTTGCCGTCGAACTTCGCCTTCACTTCACCAATGTAGTATTGTGTGCAATCTTCCTGCAACCCACAACACTCACACTTCACCAATTCAATTATGTCCATCTTGATTATTTATTTTTAAGGGAGTGTCTTAACCTCTCCTTTTTGAGGAGAAATTTATAGTTGGAATTATGAGAGAATGTGGCCTTAGTGATTTCTTTCCTTTCACGTAATGGTGATAGCACCACACATCATCATCATCATTATGAAAATGACATTTGAATATAATGAAAGTTATGATGATAACTCTCAAATTTTCAACCATGTAACTATAGTGTTAGTTCACTGAGTTCTAACGCGTTGGCAGACATGAACGTGTTCGATTTGTAACATAAATCGATAGTATAAAATTCCGTTGCGCTTATAAGGTGTGATTCGTCATTATATTTACTCAACGTGAAACAACCCACGAATAAGCCATTTCGCTATCGTAACAAATGGACATAATAATGATTGCACCAACCAAAAATCTCACATTATCATGGAGTTCATGAGTTTAGCAAGATATGATTTCCAGATCAAATTATAAGATATGGATCTCCAGACCAATTAAAATAATAAAAATGCAATTAGTAAATATAATTATGAATTTTGAAAAGACAACGTACGATGCTGTAAATAGAGTTTGTTAAACCATCATTTCTATCATTAGTATAGTACTGATATATATAGATAAAAATTTAGGAGTACATTTTCGTATAAATCAGAACATAAAAAGTTGAATATATTAGCTATTCCTTGGGATCAATATCGAATTTAGCTCTAAGGAAGGAGACCTAGTAGAGGCAAAGGTAACATTGAAGTGAGGTTGCAGAGTATAAATCAAATAAGTTAAATTTTCGAGTTTTCATCCCATAACTCGACCCTCGTTAGTAAATCGGGTATTCAATACCCGGACAGGTAAACAGCCAACCATCGTACTGTAAAAATTGGATAGGTTCGATCTATAGTCATTTGATTAGGGCCTCCTAAAACGATCTACTAAATTCATCGAGTTGTTTCAAAGAATCAAAACGTCCAGTTATTAAGGGAATTCCTTGTCGGCTCTCTGTGAAATACGCGTTTGGCCAAATACGCGTTTGGCCAAGGGCTTCCAAATACATCATAAGCTAAATCGCTACTGACGAATAACCAACCTGCAATCAGTGACGTAGGCAGAAATATTAGTGAGAGAGTGCAAATTTAAAAAAAAAATACTCCATCCATTTTATAAATATATAAAACTCTTTTTGTGCATATTAAAAAATTGATTTTTTAGCGTGAATGGTATAAATGTATTTTTAAGTTAAAAAATAAAGTAATTGTAAGTAAATTTTAAAAACTAAAAGTAAAATTTTATATTAAAATCAAAAAATAAAAATAGTTGTGAAAAATTATCCAAATTTAATTAATATTATATATAAATATCAAATTAAAAGAGAAGAGAACATTATAATAATTAATTAGTATTAATATTCTAATTTTTTTGTAAAGTGTTGTAAATTAGTATGTTGCGTTAATAATTGATATATTTTAATTATTTTTTTAGGCGTAGTATTTTATAAGTAATATTTTATTAGTAAATAGTTCATTATCTTATTTTTTAATAAGACATATCAATATTTCAATAAAATTTATATTTACATAAATTATAATTAATTATCTTAATATATAAAAATTAAAGTATAAAATTAATTTTTAAAAAAAATTGAGGGGGTGCGAGATCAAGTCCCTACGTCCTGCCTGCAATGAATAGGGACACTCAATAAAAGGGTAATTTATAAATTGGTACCTTGAATCCTCTAGCAAGATGTGGATGCTCTTAATTCCTTTGTAAGATCCATCTGATATCATTCTCGAATTATTAACACCCACAACTTTTCCAATAATATCTACAAATAGACATTACAAAAAAGATATATCTGTTAATTTCTATATAAAAGCAATGTTCAAATTATTTTTGAGCCCATAATTTATATAACACAAAAATAATTATACGAAAAACTATTACCAATTAACGGATCGTCGTCTTTGATTGGTCGTCTTTGATTGTAAGATCTCTGATATCTTGAATAACAGAAATTGAATATTGACTTTGGAAAGCTTGGATTCTCATGTAAACCAAGAATTGTAGTTGCATGAAACCATATTCTATAGGGACAGTGACGATCAGCAACAGAAAATTGCATCACAGTACAGAGGTCGTCTTCGTTAACTTTAGATTCAAATTTGGCAATGTGCATCTTTTTTAACGATGCATGAATCCTTGAGCCCTTCAATACCAAATTAATGCATGACTAAAAAAACGTTGGTAGATAAACGTTTTGTTATAATATAAACTAAAAATAAAAATATATAAGTACCTGATGATCAACGAACAAAAAATCCAAAGATTCTGGAACTCTGCCGATGCTTGGAGTTCTCCACTTTCTACATATTCTAACTTGAATCTTCCAATCAATACTCTAAAATAGGGTAACCAAAATTACTCGTAAAATTTTAGAGTAATAGTTATAAACGATGTATTAGGGTTGCAATAGTTACAATCATATAGAACTCTAAATAGATGATAATTAAGTAATATGAATAATAATTGAAAAATATAAATTCTATAAAGAAATAAGGTAATTAGGTAATATAAATAATAGTGGAAATTATAATTTTGGATTATCTCCCCACGTATTGGACACTATTTTAATATAATAAAAATTATTAAACTAAAGTATGGAAAAATATTATAAATTAGGTAACTGAATAGAATGGGCACATGTTGTATAAGCCTTGTTCAATATTCGTTATCGGGTAACCAAAATTATTCTAAAAATTTAATTTACAAAAAATTAATAATAATATTCAAATTTAATAGTTTATTTTTATCAATCAAAAATAAAAAATTATCAATCAAACTTTAAAATTACAATAAAAAATAAAACAAAATAATTAAAAACAATAAAAAAATGTCACTTATTATATATATAATGTTTTAGATTTTTAATTAATATATTAATATATTTATTATTTTAATTTAAATAATTAATCGTTATTATTTTAATTTAAATAATTAATCGGGTATTTCGGGTATAATTTAATAGTTTATTTTTATTGATCAAAAATAAAAAATTATCAATCAAACTTTAAAATTACAATAAAAAATAAAATAAAATAATTAAAAACAATAAAAAATGTCACTTATTATATATATAATGTTTTAGATTTTTAATTAATATATTAATATATTTATTATTTTAATTTAAATAATTAATCATTATTATTTTAATTTAAATAATTAATCGGGTATACCCGAACGGGTAATTGAGTACTCTAATACTTAATATTTTTTTAAATGAATTTCATAACCGACCATTTACCCAAATTTATTAGGTACAAGTACCCGAACCCTTATGTCACCCCTAAATATAATAAATATCCATTACTTAAATTGTGTCCTCAAAACATGAATGATGAATTAAAGTTTGAAGTGTGAATTACATACAATTAATTAAATGTTGTTAACACACATCCCTAATTAATTGAATGTTCATGCAATTCCCATAATTAGATTATGCATGGATACATGTTACAACTTACACATGCACACATTCCGAAAATTGAGACATGTTCATTATTTGAGTGTGGCATAAATTGGTAGATTTTCACTATATTATTATTACATGCTATATGTTGCATTTTGTTGTACAGTTACACATTTTATTTATGATATTGAGATTCATCAAAAAAAAACCTTTCATTATTTCTAAAAGACAAGAACCGTTGAAAAATTAGTGTTTTAGACTAAAATTCATAAAAACACCCTCCTACAACCTTAGGATTTGAGGTGACTTGGGGTTTAAGCTCTTAAGTTGTGGGATCAAAATTTTAAAATACTCTTGAAACTTCTTGTCCATCATATAAATCTTAAATGTTGTAAGCCCTAATAAAAAACACTATCGCATGTTCATTTTATTGAACAAAAATAAAGCAAAACAATTTACAATTAAATTTACGTACTATATTTTAAAACCTATTTTACAACAATTTACAATTAAATGTACTACTGTATTTTACAATTTTACATCTATATTTACTATAGATAGTTACTTGATATTCAGCTCATTGTCTTTAGTGCAAAGCTCCTTGATAATTTGCAAAGATCGTCAAACGATTCAACAATAGTAGGTAGCTTCTCACCTCCTTCATAATTTGCAAAGATCGTCAAACGATTCAACAATCTTAGGTAGCTTCTCACCCGCTCGGAGTTGTGATAAACAAAACTCGAGAAATGATGGTTGTAAAAGGAAAATTAGTTCTTGAAACATAAAAATAGAAAAATATATTAATGTTAAATTGATTCATAGTAAAATTTGTGAAGGAAAAGATTTCCCCAACAATATATCGTGTATGAATTCGTGACTTCGAACCAAACTTTCATCGTACTCAAACAAGTGTCTACACATTCTCTCAAAAGATATCACAAAAAAAAATTAAGATTTAAAAATTATAAATATATCTTTAATTGAATATATCCTTATTTGATGTACCTAATGACTGTATCAATATATGAACCAATATAAGAGATTTAATTACATTGTTTATTTAATTACATTGTTTAGTTTTGTTGAAAGAGGTGAAACAATAAAAGAGAGACATATGGAGCAACTTTTTAATTGCATTGGTTAGTTTTCTTTCCACAAATTATTGTCTATTGCTTTATGATGTTGCAAGTTTACACGACTTTTCCTACTATATTTGAATTGTTAAAAAATAAATTAAATGACATTTTATTTCAAATGTTTAATTTTTTTCATTTAATTTATTTAAATAAAAGTGGAACATTAAAAGATCTATTTAATTGCATGTATTGGTTAGTTTTGTTTTTACTTAATTGCATTGGTTAGTTTTATTCCAACAAATTTCAATTTATTGTAATGTTGCTAATTTATGGAATTGTATTCAAATTGTTACCACCTAACAAATTTCAATTTATTGTAATGTTGCTAATTTATTGAATTGTTTTAAAATTGTTACCACCTTATTTGTTTTTTTTATTCTCATGTTGTGTTTTTCTTTTTTTTTTGGTTAACGGTCAATATCATATAAGAGAAAAAATAAAAGAGTTTGGAGATACAGTACAACGCATAGGAATATTTTGTGTTAACGGTCAATATCATGTTGTGTTTTTCATGTCTCCCAGATGTGTATTTTTTTCATGAATGAGATTGATTTGGATTTTTTTTATCCTAAAATTCTTCTAGGCAATATATATCTTGCAATTTATCCTAGTGTCAATTATAATATTTTTTTGATCGTGCATTTCTTGGGGAATATATACCTAGGCGATTTATCAATTATAATAATGATTTTAATGTTAATTAATTTATTTATTTTATAAATGATTTTAATTATGATTTATTTGTTATATAATGATATTTTTAGTGTCTAAATGAAAATTTATTTTATGGGTATTTTTTTAAAAGTTATAACATTTGTTATCTATTTTTTTTTAATGATATTTTTGTATATGAAGATTGTATTGGGCTTTAATATTTCACCTATGTGACCATATTGATTCTTGGTTGTATTGTATTTATTGATCTACCCATTTTTATTATTTCAGTTTCCAAATAAATTAAGTAGAGACTTAATTCCTAAATAAATTTGATAGAATCCTAAATCCCAAAAACCACTTAATCAATTTCCGATTGTGAGACGGAGGTTGAATCGAAGTCAATACAATCCGTCGATTCATGTAAGTAAATTGATAAAACCCTAGAGCTCGATATTGTTTCTTTTCAAATTAATTTTATTTCTAAGGTTTTTCCTAAAATTGGTAGTTCGAGGAGAATAATGTACCTAAAGAAAGTCTTTTTATTTTTCTTGTCTGATTACCTTTGTTTTGAAACATTTATTTTTCATTCATTTTTTTGTTGAAGAATTGTGTCTGCAAATTTGGTTAACTCGATCAGTAGTTGTCAAGCAAGTTATTTGAAATAAAAAGATAAACTTTGTCGACTAAGTCATAAAAACTACAAATAAGAGTGATTTCACCCAAAACTCGAAACTATCAGAAGCTCTTTTATTACCGTAAAAACACACATTCGACTCGAGGTGTAATCCAACAAATGAACTGCAACAATAAACAATTGAGAGGAGGTGAAATTCAAAAGAGTTGAAAATGAGGAACCAGTTTGAATAAAATGACAGTTATGATGATAACTCTAAAACTTTCAACAATGAGTTCTAACGCGTTCGCAAACATTAACATGTCCGATTCGAAACATAAATGGATTGTATAAAATTTCGCTGCGCTTATAAGATGTGATTCGTCGTTATACTCAACATGAAACAACTCACAAGTAAGTCATTTGATTATAGTAACAAATGGACATAATAATGATTGCACCAACCAAATCTCACATAGTCACATTATCATGGAGTTGAGTCTAACAAGATATGATTTCCAGATCAAATTATAAGATATGATTTCCAAATCAATTATAATAATAAAAATGCAATTAGTAAAAATAATCATGAATTTGAAAAGAAAAAAAAGATACTTTAAACTGAGTGTGTTAATCCATCATTTCTATCTTTAGTAGTATAGTAGTGATATTCTCCCTTCGAGAAGTTTTTAGCAATGTACATTTTCGTATACAACAGAACAGAGATAAAAAAAAACTTTTTAGTCCCATAAATGTAGCATTTTTTCGATTTAGTCCCACATACATCCGCTTTTTTAATTTAGCCCCAAATATGTCGAATTTGGTTTCAATTTAGTCCTTTTTGTACGAAGTGCCCATGAAAGCTGACTCAGCGCTACGTGTCAGCATCTCATTGATCAACGACTTTTTAAAAAAGAAAAGAAAAAAGTCGTTGACCAATGAGATGCGGACACGTGGCCCTCAGTCAGCATTTATGGACACATTTCGACGAAAATTGAAATTTCCGTAAAAAAAGACTAAATTGAAACCAAATTCGACATATTTGGAGCTAAATTGAAAATGCGAATGTATATGAGACTAAATCGAAAAAAAACTACATTTGTGGGACCAAATTTTTTTTTATCTCCAACAGAACATAAAAAAAAAGTCGAATATATACACTATTCCTAATAATTACACTACCCATGATGCCAGTGTATACACAACGGTAGGTTTCAAGACTCAGTGTCCGATTTCATTGCAATGTCACCGTTCTCCTTGGGATCAATATCGGATATAGCTCGAGGGAGGAGACCTAGTAGAGGCAAAGGTAACAATGAAGTGAGGTTGCAAAGTATAATCAAATAAGATAAATTGTCGAATTCGTCCTTGGTGATGCCAAAGAGCTGTGTTAACCCAGCTCCTATCAAACCTCCGAAGACACTGCCACCATTGGATATGGACATTAGGGTCGCGAAAAGAGTTGCCTCCATGCCCTCCGGGCATATTTTCGCAGCTAATACGAGAACGGGCATGAATGACACCTTAGAAGAAAAGAAACAAACAAACAAGTATTATATACTTTTATTGTAATTTATACGGTAATTGAAATACAGTAGGAAAAATACATACTTGTCCAAGAACGGTTATAATCAATGAGTCGCCGATTGCGAACCACTCATCACTTATGCCAAGCTGGCGGTTTAATCCAGTGACGAGCAACACCTAATGGATAATACAAATGTCAGATTAACAGCGTAATAAAATGTAGATACTATATATTGGGAGCAAATAATCCGAAATTGACCATAGAGATGCAGGAAATCTTACTTGAGTCATTCCAAGAGCCGAACCAATAAGAGTAGTCCCGAGAAATATTCTCCTCAAAGGGACAGTTTTCAAGAAACCATTATAAAGCCCAACACCAGCTAATGATGCAACTGAAGTGACGAGGTTCACGCGTCCCAAAAACTCGGGGGTAAAACCAAGTTCATTTGTACTGGAAACATGAAAGAGACGATTACAAAACCATACCCTCGAGGTTTGGCCTAATTACATAACGATCACAAAATCTACGTACGTGAAATAAAACATGGCTGAATCCGACTGTGGCGTTGCTTGCCATAAGAAAATAAATAAGGTCGGAAGAAATACATTGGGCTGCCTTACGGCAGTCCACAATTGCTTGATTCTCGTTTTGGAGTTTTCAAGGAAGTCAGAACCATCCAAGAAAAGATTGTGTTCCCTAATTGCCGGACCAATTATCACTGGCTGCTCTTTGACAAGGACAGCAACTGCAGTTGTTATCAACGGAAGCAAAGCTGTTAATCCAAAGACAAACCTGCGAGCGGTTAAAACTTCGTAAGAATCGCATTAAAGTAAGGGATAATATTTGCAAAATCACCCCTGAGGTTTGACTCCGCATACATCTTTGTCCAAATAGAGGGTGATTTTGTAATTTCTACAATTCCCTAAATGAAGACAAATTGATAAACCAAGTGGCATACCTCACACCATAAGCACCAACCAAGGATCCACTGAAGTAGGAACTTATAATGCCCCCAAAAGCCGATGAACCCCAGCATAAAGACTGAAGGGACCCGGACATGCTTTGTGACTCACCACGAGCCCTCTCTACAACCATAGAGTCCACAACCTGCACCATGTATGTTTTATCCACACAGATTAGCCAGTGGAAAATTGAAATTACTGATAAAGACTGACTACTACACTATACGAAACCACAGTCCTAGTCAAGCTAATATTTGGACAAGATCATTTAAAAAGACCAAAGATGATCGGGGTAACCGTAAATGTATCATCAATATCAAATTTTCTTCTCCAACCACATGATTTCAGCAGTCAAAGTCGAGCACACTTTACTTCTCACAAAGACTGCTGAATCAAACATTATTGCTTTCTACACCTCAATAACTCACCCAAAAAAAACTGCCCATACGATCATATCCCAAGCTATCATTGATCCATTATATCCATCTTTGAAAACAGAGAGAGCATAAAGCATGAAGATTCTGCAATAAACCTATACATCTCCATAAATCAAAATGCACACAGACTTACTACATCTGAAAATGCTACAGAAAGAGATCCAAGAAGTATGCAGAATGCAACTCCATACTTGCTATCAACAAAGGTAGCCATCAAACTCCACGAGAGAGCTCCTGAAATTCCCGAAATGACCAAATACGACCTTCTTCGGTAGCCAAAAAGCGGGAATGAATCACTGTAACAAACACATTCATAGCTCGGGTTTACATATATCTTTTACCTAAAAGGAAAAATTGAGGTAGAAAATTAGTGGTAAGTTGATTCCTCACCTTATGAATCCATAAAGAGGCTTAACGAGCCAAGGCAATGATGATACACCAAATATGATAGCTGTCTAGTCAACCATATAGCAATGTAAGTTACTTGAGGAACATGTAAAAGGAGGCAAATTGAGAAAGTGTATACAATACTCAGCGTTTTTTATAGCAGTGTATTATTTTAGGAGAAGCACAAAGAGTGTTTGCAAATAGAAGTAAAAGGTCGAGTGGGGGTGAGGGTGGGGGGAGCACAACTCTAGAATAACTTCCCTGAAATCAAAATCACTCCACACCTAGTTTTAAAATTTTATTGAAATAATGCAGAGAATCGCTAATAAATTCTAGAAGTGCCTTTTCAGAGTTTGTCCCTGTATAAATTCTCGAAACCAGAATCACTAATCCATAATAATTCTACAAACAAAAAAATGGATGTCCACTCGTCCCTTGTGCCCTAATCATCAAGCATATATAATACCTCAGCAGGGTCTAAATGCAGGTCGTCTTTCAGGTAGAAACTGACTGCAAGCCTGGAGAGACCTAAAACACCCTGCACAAAATACACCATAGCAACCGCAACGTTGTCTGCAGTTAAGTCAACCCCAAACAATCGCACGGGCTCGGCAAAATATTTCTCATAGCTTACGGGAGCTTTATCGGATGAGGCTGTGTCTTTATCTACATTGGTCGTAAATACATACCCTCTCCCTGCATCTCACCGAATAAAGAATCAATCAATCAATCTTATATTTGTGTTTAAGCAAACTCTACCCAATACTATCAACCATTTTAACTGAACTGAAATGGAGTTACACACACTTGATGAACCAGAGACCCATTTCATAAGCCCTAATCAAATTCGCCAGAAAATATATAGAACCAACGCACATATAACATAATTGAAATTCCCATTTATAAACTAAATTATACCTCAATTACAAAAAAAAGGTACTAATATATAAACGTATAGTGCACATGATTCACGAAGAAAGGGTTCGGATTCGGATTCGTTTCGGAGGGAGGTGGACGGGCTTGACATGGGACCAAACGTACCAGAATCCGGAGACGGTGGCGGTTTCCGACGGAGTTTACAGCGGATTAAGGAGGAGGCGGAGAGCGATTTCCAGCTAGTGTTATGGGAAAGGGGGAGAAAGGACAAAATTGTATTCGGTGAGGGCGAAATTGGGGATGACGTCACTCTCAGCGTCCTCGTTGCCATGGAGTTCCCACTCGAGCTATGTGACTGTTATCACCTATGGAAATTGAGAAGTTTTATCTGAACTGAAGACGGTCGGTTCGTGAAATGACGAAATTGTCCCTACTGAATGCTGGGTAAATAAATAACCACCGGGAATTTTAATATTTATACTTTAAACTTCACATTTTTATGCTTTACTACCCCGAAGTTTTTACTTTTTAAATGCATTTTTTTCAAAAATCTTACTAATTTTTTTTTTAGGTTAATTTCTTTAATTCATTTCACTTTATTAGTTTTTTTGTTTTTTTTATTGAATTCAATAGTAAATAAGAAACTTGGCTATTCCATCAAGGTAAATTATATTTATGCTCGCAACATATTTGAAATCAAAAATAGCATAAAGCATGAAGACACCTCAATAAACATATACATCTGGATAAACCAAAATACACAGACTTGCTACTTCTGAAAATGCCACAGAAAGAGATCCAAGAAGTATGCAAAAAAGAACCCACTTAGCCATCAAACTCCACGAGAGAACTCCTAAAAGTCACGAAATGACGAAATACAACCTTCTTCAGCAGCCAAAACACAAGAATGAATCACACATTCATAGCTCGATCAGGTTTACATATTATCTTTTTACCTAAAAGGTTAAATGGAGTAGAAAATTAGTGGTATTATCTTTTACCTATAGTTATCATTGTAAAAAATGACATTGAAAAAAATGACTTAAAAAACAAAACTAGATAGAGACAATTGAAAAAAAATGACTTTAAAAACAAAACTAGATATAGACAATTACAATAATTTTATGTAGAGAAAATTAGTGGTATATAGCTATAGTTATTATTGAAAAAAATGACTTTAGAGAGAAAATTAGTGGGTATATGGGTATATTTTTAAATAATTATTATTGAGCATCTTAAGCATCGTATGTAACTAAGTAACCCCATTTAACCCATTTTTTTTATAATTTTTCTAAAAGTGATTTCTAGATTATTGTATGTTTTTCTAAAAGTGATTATTTAACACTTTCTTTGTAAATTTACTTATTTATGAGACAAAAGTATATATAGAGTTTGATTTTATTTATTGATTTATATGGATTTTATAGAGTATGAATAATTTTTTTTTTTATTAATTTATATGAATTTTCAAAAAATTTAAAGAAATTTTAAATACAATTTTTTATTAATTTAAATGAATTTTTATAAATTTCCATATATATTCAAAATTTGAATCAAACATGAAAATAAAATAAATAAATTTTAGGGAAATTCTGGATGAATTGAATTTTTTTAAGTTTATTCACTTTTTCTAAATTATGAATAAGAGCAATTTATTTAATATTATTTTAATTTTATTAATTTAAATAATTGTTATTAATTATTATTTATTATATACACGAATTATTACACTATTTTAAAATTAAATCTTAAAATTATTTTAATAAATAAAAAATCTAAAAAAATAAACATTAATTTCTAAGAGTGTAAGTTATAATTTTATAAATTATAATACATTTTTTCTAAAATTATTTTGAAATTTATACTTATTTGAGTAAAAAAAATTAAAATTCTAATTTTTGAATTTCAATTTTGAATTATCTAATTAGGACGTACATAATTTATAGATTAATGTATAATTTATTTAGCAATTTATTTTAAAAAATAACTATATTTTTAAAAAATTTAGTTTAGTTGCTCCATCTTGTCGTAGAGGAGACTCTTTATTAAAGAAGTCTACAATATTATCACTGCATAGAAAATATCTCATTAAAAACATTACATAAAGTGTTAAAAACAATTGAATCACATCCGAGAAGTGAGAGAATATCTCATTAAATTAAAAACAATTGAATCACATCCGAAAAGTGAGAGGCATATGCATGGACACTCTATTTTTTTCTTTTCTTTTCAGAAAGATTTAAGTTCTTGTTTTTCTTAAAAACTCTGAAATACAAGTCGATTAGATATCTTAAGCAATAAATGAGATTCAACCCTTATTAAAATTATAGAATTAAAGGTGATCCGAAATTAGAAGCAATATATATAAAATTAAAAACCCTAATTAAATAATATTTCTGAACAAAATAAAAATCTTAATTAAATAATCTTTTTCTGTAATTCAAAAGCAAGTACATTATGTTACAAAAGACCATAATTTGTTTAAACAAATTAAACAAACTAGTGTAACACCCGTGCGATGCCCGGGATATGTCCTTGCGTCGTGTTTGGTGTTTAATGTGCCCTTGATCTCGCGGTGTTCGTGCTTTTACGTACATAGCTCTCTACAATATCTTTTAAAACAATTTGTTTTCGTTTAAAACATACATTACAAAATAATAAGAGAAACATACATTACAATTTGTTTTCGTTTAAAACATACATACATTACAAACTTCATATAGCAAAATTTAATAAAATAAGAAATGTACCAGTTCATACTAATAAGAAAAACAATAGTTCAAACATATCATGGGTAATGCAGTCACTCGAAGTCAGAATCCGAATACAAATACTCACGTTCTCGAACAACGAACAACGTATTTGAGTT
>JACOMQ010001888.1:0-20775 GCA_014843705.1 Euphrasia arctica
TAATTGATGCCTGGGAAACAGGGTGAGCTAAGGGGATCTGGAAATGCTCGTTCCAGACGGGGTTCTGGGAATTGGTGATGACGCGGGTGCGGGCGACGCGGGCGTCGGAGAGGCAGACGGTGACGTAAGGGTCGCTGGTGATTATGTTGTTCCGGCGCTTTTTGCGGCGGCGCTTGGAGGCGAAGGGCTGGTGGCAGGTGGCGAAGAGGCGGCGGAAGCGTTCGGAGAGGATGTCCATGTTGGGCAGGCTGCGGGCTTCGATGATCTTCAGGTCGAGGTCCCCATGGAGGTATACGACATCTTCGGCGGCGGCCATTTTTAACCGATGGGGACGTGGCGGAGATTGGTGGCTGCGTCGTGTCTCCGCCGAGGCGGGTTGTTATTGGAAACTGTTTTTTTTTTTTTCGTGGCGGAATTTTCAATGGAGGATGGTACGCAGGAGCTGTTTCATTGAAGATGGACACGTGTAGGAAAAATATTTTAATATTTAATGTGGGCCCATTCCCTGAAAAGATTCCTTCACCCCATATGCCTTACAAAAATAGCTTCTTCAAGTTGACATTTTTGGTACCCTTAGCTTTCAAGTTTCAAGTTCAACTCCTAAATGTAAACTTACAAAGGAATATAGGGAAGGATGACCCAATTTTATTTTTTAGTCTTTCTTGTGGGTGTTCCACGTGGACATCTTCGAATCGTCGGTTCCGTTGAACGGAATTTTGATCAATTGAAATAGATTCAATCTGAATAAAACTACTCACATCGAACCGAATAAGCATTTTGATTAAAATCGGTCGTATTTTGAGTTTAATCAATAAGCATTGTTATTATATTTTCGTTTCCCATTTAGATACTGTTATTTTGGATCGAATACAGCTTAATTAAACTGCTAATTTAAAAGATTGAGAGAAAGATACTTATACAATTTACAACTGCTAATTTGTAACAGAACACACATTCTTGTATACAAATACCCTTTGCCCCAAAAACTATACCTATAGGCTGTGCATCATCAACTACATGAATACACTAACACTGCTATTTCAAACAGGCTTTCAATCAACTCGTATTCTTCTGGCGATGATCACAGCGATCTTTTGTATGTATAAATATATTGCAGCCTTTAATAATTGCCACAATATGAAAATACCACTACTATATTTTACTATAACTTAGTCGACGATGCGAGTTTCACAAGAACCAGAAGGTCTTCATCAAACCAAGGCCTCCGTTCGGTTGCTATTGTCGGCAGGGGATGGAGAAGGCTTTATCATTACACTTTGAACGAACGCTATCATCTGAAAACGATCAAGACAAACAAAAATCACAAGAGAAAGATAATTATGCAATGTTGTCGCTTTTTTTTTATGAGTTAGGCGCTTACAGCAATTAAGCCAGATACCATAATGCTGAATCCAGGGAAAGGGAAAGGTGCATTGTCTGATAGAAACAAAGCTGAACAAATATCGAGGGTTAGTTTTCGCTTTTGGGCAAATTCAAAGTTGGAATGCAATGGGATTCGTATTCAATTTTACCAGTTAAAGGGGTGAAGGCAATAGGCGAGACGATGCTGGCAAATGAACAAATGCCCGTAATGCAGCCTTGAGCCTTTCCCTGCAAGCATTCAATAGACGATGGTGAGAATAATTCTCGCAAGTAATTCGATATCAGCTACGTACTCTATATAACACATTAATCACTCACTTGTTCGCTCGGTCCTGTTTGTTTGGACGCGATACTTCGTAACTGAAAATACAAGAAAAATACTTTTGGTACATTCCAATGCATAAAAAGAACTAAATGGAATTCGAAAGAAAGGAAAAAAAACAGCATACACATGGAAGGGAAAAGGTAGCAATGACGGTTGTCATTGCAGCTGCATACGGAACCTATAATGTAAAAACACGATCAGATTTCATAATGAAGTTTCCAAATTTCAACAGGTGAAGAAACATACCCAAGAAGCCCAGGCAATGCTATAGAGTACCATCTGCATTGAAGAAACACATACAAAGTTAACAAAAAAAAACTAGAAATCACTCATATGATTAACGCGTTTTTTTTCCTTACATAAGCACAGCTGAAGAAGAGGCCGAGAGAAAGCATCTTCTCTTCTCCCATAAGAGGAGTTAATATAGGCATGAGGATCAACTGAAAATTTAAAAAAACCGAAAGCCCCATCACACAAAATGGAAGAGAAAGCCCAAACGGCGAACTGTGCAACGAAAATGCATGGTAGAACTACCGTTACCTGAGAAATCGATCCTGAAATTCCAGAAATTATCATCACGTTCGCGATCTGATCTTTGTTGAAATGAAACTGAGCCTTCAAGTAATACTGCATTAGAAAAAGAAAAAAGGTCATTGACAAAAAAGCCCTTTCGATTTGAAATATATATTTTCAGTTTACCATCAAAGAAGCATTAAGCCCAACATCTGCCACATTCATGAAGAATGCAACTACAGCTGCTTTCGTAAAGGTGGGGCTCGTCCGCAGCAGGCAAATGGTATCGTTCACAGAAGGCAGAGTCTTGAAAAGACTCCATTTTTTCGATTGAGCTTTTTCTAGAAGACAGTCGGTTTCCCCGCCCTTTGCATGAATACTAATCATCATAGTCGACTCCGGTAGAAACACTCTCATGTATAGCAACGCGATCACAGACGTTGTAGCAGCTACCTAAATATAAAATAAAATCACACAATTGAAATTAACCAATTATAAGGAGCAAATTCAGAAGGATGAAAGACTAACTTGAAATGTGGCTGAGGTGGTTAGGAAACGAGTGGAGAGATTCCCGAATACGAAAGAAGATGATGCAATGCCTGACATGATCCCAAACACTGCTGCCCTTCTGCTTTCCGGAACACTATCAGCCTGAAACCGTAAATCATTAGTTATAATTTGTTTGGCTTGAAATACTTGTGTATATATATACGTTGTAATTCGAAGCATTTAAAAATACCACGTATGCGAGAGCAAGGAACTGGACACTTCCTTCACTTGCCATGGCTATCAGAGTTTTGAGCACATAGTAAGCGTAGAAGTAATATCTTGTCCTGCCGTACGCGAGTATTACTGTCGACGCACATCGCATTTAATTAGGCTCTGATAAAAACAGAATTTGAATTTTGGAAATTGTGAAATCGAATAAATGAAGTTACCTAGAGGGAAGACGGAAAGAATCATGGGAACAGTGAGCATGACTTTCCTACCATACGTGTCGGAGAGATTCCCAACCAAAGGCATAACCATCAGAGATCCCAATCCAATAATCTGCACAATTTAATCAATCAATCAATGTAGCAAAATCAATCTGAGTTCGTTCGTTAGTCAAAGGGATGACTCAACGAAGGAAAACATGGTCTGCATGCCAAGGGACAAGAAGTTCGGTTTTGTCAAGGAACATGGAATATGTAAGATTGAAATACTAACATTTAATTTTCAACAGCAAATAAATATACTAATAAATAATTACAAATATAGTTATGGACTTATGGTTAGGTGACACATCATGTAACTGATACTTTAAGTAAGAAAAAGATCTGTGGAATGGAGAAGGTGATGTTGACATGACCAACACATGCTGATTGGTCAGCTGATCAATGGAGGGCCGGCCAAAATTTGATCGGTTGACATCTGTCGATCGAGCTTATATATGGTGATAGAATTTCTTGCACGGAAAAATTAATTCATTATGAAAAACATATATTTACCGCTTGCTGAGCTCCAGAGAGATATATAGCTAGCGAGCATTCATCTTTTCCGGGACAGAGGGCACCAAGAGTGACGTCGGTGATGGCCGGAACCACCATGAAGTTGGCGAAGCAGTACAAGAACACCGTCATGAACAAGTGCCCCAGCCCATAAGCCTTCTCCATTTTATATTTTTGCGAGTGTGAATATAAAGAGAAAACTAAAGAGAGACGAATGCTTCTAAATGAAAAAGGGTGGTGTACTTAATTAAATGTAAACACACTCACTCGATTCTTTTAAAGCAAACGAAAGCAACTAAAAATAAGACAAAGAGTGTTAAATTAAAACGAAAAAGTAGTGAATGGAATATGTAATATCTAATCACGGGGTGGGCATTTTAGTCAAAAGTGCAAGAGATATATGTTGAAATGATGCGTAGCTTGTAAGTTGGTGCAGGGGCATTCAAATGAAAACACCCAAAATCAAACAAAGAAAAAGGTAAAACAAGACAACAATCTCTTGCGCTTCATACGCACAAGCTAATTTCCCAACATGATTTTGATATGCTTTTGAACACCAATATTTCACATGTTGGGATATATTTCGATAATCCATTAGTGCTCTGTTTAGATCAACGTATATTCCGTTCTTAGAGCTTATGAAATGTCTATTACCTAGTCTTACTCGAGATACTTGACTTTCACATTCATGTTAGTTCAATGGCAACACAAAGGCCGAGAATCTTCTGATGAAAATCAGTCGATGATCAATGTCTTTCATCTTGTATTTGGTTGCTTATTAATTCTTATCATGCTAAGAAAAATTTAATCTCGTTCTACTTATATTCCAAAAATTACTAGTCAGTGCATAATTATACGAGACGGATAGAGTTTCTAATATCTTAAATTTGTGGATAATACAAGTTCCCCACCCCCACCACACATTATCCAGTGGATAAAACTATGTATTGCAATCCCAATTCATCCTGAATCATCTTCCCCAAATCAAAATCAAATTCAGAAAATCAGAAATAATTGGAATTGTTTGGAATGGCCACTGTCACAAATTTCTTATCCAAACAGACCTCATACCTAACCCTAATCACTAAACAATTTGCCCCAATTTACCCCCAATTCCCACCCAATCACCTCCCCTTCTCATCCAAACCCAAATTCAATCTACAATACCCAAATAGCCGCCGCCGCCTCATCACTCCCGCAGCCGCCGCCGCCTCCGCCGGCGCAGAAGCGACCAAAAAGGACGAACGGGTGCAGAAGGTCCACAGCATCGACGAGTTCGACGCCGCCCTCCGCGCCGCGAAAAACCGTCTCGTCGTCGTCGAGTACGCCGCCAGCGACAGCGACGACAGCAGCAAGATCTACCCGTTCATGGTCGAGCTCAGCCGCAACTGCGGCGACGTCGATTTCCTCCTCGTGATGGGCGACGAGTCCGAGGAGACGAAAAAGCTCTGCGCGCGCGAGAAGATCGAGCAGGTCCCCCACTTCACCTTCTACAAGGGGATGGAGAAGGTCCACGAGGAGGAGGCGATCGGGCCCGACCAGCTCGCCGGAGACGTCCTGTACTACGGCGACAGCCACTCCGGCGTGGTGCAGCTCCACAGCCGGGAGGACGTGGAGAAGCTGATCGGGGACCACAAGGCGGACAACAAGCTGGTGGTACTGGACGTGGGGCTGAAGCACTGTGGGCCCTGCGTGAAGGTGTATCCGACGGTGCTGAAGCTGTCGAGGTCGATGGTCGACACGGCGGTGTTCGCCAGGATGAACGGAGACGAGAACGAGAGCTGTATGCAGTTTTTGAGGGATATGAATGTGATCGAGGTGCCCACGTTTTTGTTCATTAGGGATGGCGAGATCTGCGGCCGCTACGTCGGATCCGGGAAAGGGGAACTCGTCGGCGAGATTCTTAGATACCAAGGAGTTCGGGTTACTTATTAGTAAAATTTATACTGGTAATGGTGTATCAATTCATAAATTATGATGATTTTCGGAGTAATATATAAATATATCAATTCATTAGATTTATTAGCAAACCCAAACTTTCAATAAAATATTATTTTTTTTTCTATTTTTTTTAAATAATCTACAACACCAACTATTTTATAAATTTTCACAATTTTTTAATTTTATTAACAATCTAATCCAATCTAAAATTATTTATTTATATTATTACATATAATAATTTTTCATTATATTTTTAAAAAATAAGTACTCCCAAAAATAAGTACTCCCAATCTAAAATAAGTAATATAGTAGTATATTACTAGTGATATAAAAAATATTCTTTGAAACATTAAAAAAAGAATTTAAAATTTTAAAATAAAATTTATTAAAATAAATTTTTGTTTGTGTATCAAACCATAAAGTATTATACTCTATTTGTAGATAATTTAAAATAATGAATTTTAGAATTTATTGTTTTATTTTTTAATAAAATATAAATACATATATGTAAAATATAAGTTTTTATAGACAAAATGAATTGAAATTAAATATAAGTTTTCGACAAATCTAGTGCTGCCATTGTGACGTGATCTTTAGTGAACATGAGTCGTGCCTGTAATTGATTTGCCAAGTTTAACAAAGGCTTTAAGCTCTCCCAAAGGTTTCAAACTCGCCCAGAGGCTCCAAGATCTTACTCTCTTAAACTCTTCTAAGCCTCCAACTCCTCAAAATGCTCTGAGATCAGCTAAAGGCTTCAAGCTTTATGCGGCCCGTGGATATCGCTGTTGTTTCGAGGTAGTAGCTCAGAGCCTGGTAGGAATAAGCGCCCCATAGAAAACTCTGCCACTTTTCCGACTCATTCACTAATGCCCATGTCCAGTCCTCGACATACATTTCAGCGGATCGACAAAGAAAGAAGGAATAGTAGACGATGAGATTGGCGACTTTAATGTAATCCTCCAACGAAGCAGGTTGTTCCCCATCGAAGAGTTGTTTGGCCGCAAATAACTTGCGTAGATCATTGCTTTTTACACGCTTCCCACCGAATAGTCGCTTATTTAAGCTACTTGGAGTAAACTGGGGTGGCATGGATGTCAAATTCATCGTAGATGCCGAAATTCAGTCTCGTTACAATGGCATAAGCGGCGAGTGTGAGTTTCGTAGTCTTACCACCGACGTAGAACCAATGCTCCTTCTCCGGTATTGACGGACCTGACAACTCTCAAGATACGAGGTGGTGAAAAAAATTAGTGCTTGATTTGGCAGTAAATCCTATTCCCAAAACACTTTTCATGTAAGGCAGCGCAAAAAAATCGCGAACTGCGACGGCATCACCCCCGATATCTTTTATTGTCTCCGTGATCAGTTCCGGAACTTCGTAGCGAGTATACAAAGTGAGACTTAAAGTGACCGACTGCAGATTGGTTGGTCTCTCTTCCGTTGGTCTCTCTTCCATTCAAATCTAGACTGAAATATGAAATAAATAAATAAGATTTAAAGGATAAAAAATGTGAAATATAACGACACGGTGAAATTACACCGTAAGAAAAAAAAACTATAGAATAACATGGTGTAAATTCACCGTGAACATACAAAACGGTGTTTTACCACGGTGTACATTACACACGACCTTGAACATATGGTGAAGATGTTTTTCCACGGTTTACATTACACAAGGTGTTTGTACACCGTGAAATAAAACACTGTCGTGGATCGTGCTCGTACAAGACCGTAAGTACACATACACCGTAAAATAAAGCACTGTCGTAAACCGTGTTCGTACAAGACCGTACACATACACCGTGAAATAAAATACTGTCGTGGATCGTGCTTGTACAAGACCGTAAGTACACATACACCGTAAAATAAAACACTGTCGTGGATCGTGCTCGTACAAGACCGTAAGTACACATACACCGTGAAATAAAACACTGTCGTGGATCGTGCTCGTAAAAGACCGTAAGTACACATACACCGTAAAATAAAACACTGTCGTAGACCGTGCTCGTACAAGACCGTAAGTACACATACACCGTGAAATAAAACACTTTCGTGGATCGTGATCGTACAAGACCGTAAGTACACACGGTAAATGTACACCGTGAGATGAATCATAGTCGTAAATCGACAAGACCGTAAGTTCACACGGTGTATGTCACCCGTGAGATATATCACCGTCTTAAACTCTACCGTGATAATACACGTTGATAAAACTCACGGTTGAACCGTCGTCTACTAGAACTGACACACAACCGCATGCGAAAAAATTGCAGAGAGCAATATACCATTAACCATTTTAAAATGTCGGAAACAAAAACCCTATCTTGAAAGGATATACCGATATCAAATTACAATCGAATGATTTACAAACATCAAAGCTCGAATAATCGAAAGTTCGAAAGCTATGGTTATGGACTTACCGGAGGTTGAGCACGATTGTCTGGGTTGTCCATGTTGTTACTGCTTGCCATAATGATGATCGTCGGAGACGGAGTTGAATAGTTGATACGATAACGTTCGGGGCTGGTGTTTCACCGTGGCGACGCTCGTTGTGCGTGTGAATTTCAAACGTCGAAAATTGATTTTGCGAGACAACTTTATTTTTCTGATATTCTTTTTATTATTTTGTAATATTCGATTTGTTGTTTTGTGAGAAAAGATAACTTTTGAGGGCACTTAAGTCTTTTAATTCAAATTAGCTTAGTTAACTTACATTTTTACGGACGGAGCTTTAGATCTTGTATATATATGTTTTGACCTTAAAATCCCTCCGCCCCCCAAAAAAATCCTAATATTTTTTCCTCTCTACAAATAAATTTAATGTTTTTGTTAGATAAAGCCCACAATCCAGTTATAATATTTTTATTTAATTTCTAACCCCAAAACAATATCCAAATTCACCTATATATTTATATATTAGTACTCCCTTTATTATGTTATAGATAGTTCTTTTCTATTTTACAAATGACATATCACTTCTATTATTGGACTGAGAGATTGTTTTTTAAACTGATTTTAATTAAGGAAATGTTTAAATTTCAAGTGTATCCAAAAATATAAATATCAATATTTTACAAAGTTTTATTAAGTTAGCTTTAGTACTCCCTCTGTCCCACGATTGTTTGCTAAGTTGGTCGACTGTTCTTTTGTTTGACTGTCGATTACTTATGATAAAAAATATATAAAAATTATTAAAAAAATACTAAAATAAAATTTATACTATAAATTTTATTTAAGTATTTTTTAATAATTTTTTTATATTTTTTATCATAAGTAATTGACGGTCAAACAAAGAATAGTTGACAAGTTAGCAAACATTCGTGTGATGAAAGGGGTATTTATTAAGCTTTATTTAGTATTTATCTAAATTATATTTGAGCTTTAGTATTTATTTTCAATTGTGATATATATCTAACATGTCATTTCAATATTTTAATATTTTAATATTTTTTTATAATTTGTGGTGTGCGCTTGTGTTTTTTTTTTATCAGAATAATAATATGTAAGACACCTTCGAAACTCGTGGGTGCCCATAGACACTTGTAATTTATTTTTAAAAATAATTGAAAGATAATTTAGATTTTATTGAAATATTAATATAGCTTATCTAAAAAAATAATGAATTATTGAAAAATTATTACTTCTAATATACTCAATCTTATGCTTTAAAAAAATTAGATTATTAATATTGATTAATTATTTGCCTTCTATTTTATCAGATTATTAATATGATTAATTATTAGCATTCTATTTTATCATTAAAATTAAGTTAATAAAATTATGATTTAATTTTAAACACTTGCTTCTATTTTATCATTAAAATTAAGTTAATAAAATTATGATTTAATTTTACACACTTGCTTCTATTTTATCATTAAGATTAAGTTAATAAAATTATAATTTAATTTTACACACTTGGAAAGTTCTCTTTTAATATTTATTTGTATTTTAAATCATTAAAATTATGATTTAATTTTACAGTTCTCCTTCAAAAAATTCTCCTTTGATATTTTACGATTTAGGGGGTGTATTCAACTTGGATTTTGATTGATTTTTTTGTATTTTTAAAAGTCCGTGGATTTTTATAGATTTTCTAAATACACGGAGTCTACGTAGAGTTTGACTGACTTTTTGATTTTCATAAACTTCACTAATATAATTTTTTTAATTATTTTACTTGAATTTCTATAAACTTTTATATATAAAAAAATCTTAATTATTTAAAAAAATCCAAATTGTTTAAAAATAAATAAATATTATTATTAATCAAAATATGCATTTGTTCAAAAATAAATAAATATTATTATTTATCATTATTATTTCATCTTTATTTATATTATTGTAATGCATGAGCCTCATTTCCCACGTAACATTAGCAATAAGCAATACAAGCTCTTCAATCTCCATGAATTAGGAGAGTATATTCGATTGGGATATTATAGAATTTTTTTTTTGTTTTGAAAATTTATAGATTTTATGGAGAGTTTGACTGATTTTATTATTGATTTTATATTGATTTTCATAATTTTTATAGAATTATAAAATATATATGATTTACGTAAACTTTTATAAATATCAACTATATTCAAATGTATATAAACTACTTTTATATAAAAAAAAATAATTTTTTTAAAAAAACAAAAAAATAAATTATTATTCTAATTTTTTTTCATAAAAAAATAATTTATTATTAATATCATTTATAAATAATTATTTTTAACGAAAATATAATAAAATAAATTTTCTCAAATAAAAATGTTAATAGAGTGATTAGTGTAACTAACTAACATTTGTTTTATTTTTATTTTTCGTATTTGAGTTTTTGTATTGTAAAGAAGTCCATTGAAATGTCTCATAATTATGAGAGATTTCAAAAATTCAAATTTAGTTATATTTTGTAAAGAAAATCCATCAAAATCCATAAACTTTTGAATACTTACAGATTTTTAAGACTTTTTAAAATCCTTATTGAATACCTACGTATTTTAATGGACTTTTAAAAATGCGGATTGAATACACCTATACTTTAAAAGTCCATTAAAATTCTATAGACTCTTAATTGAATACATCCCCTTAATTTTACACAGTTCTACTTGGAAAATTCTATTTTAATATTTATTTATAATTTAAATCATTAAAATTATAATTTAATTTTACACAGTTCTCCTTCAAAAATTTCTCCTTTAATATTTTTCTGTAATATACTAATATTCACTTATATTTCCGTCTACGTCTACGTCAGTCACTGTGAGTGCCTATAGTGAAAACGGCCTCAAATACAAATTGAGTTTTTAAAACATTGATTTTTATTATTATAAAAAAAAACTCTCAATTTTTTTCCACTTAAATCAAAATATTATACTATTTCACGGTTTATAAAATAGGGTATTCAAATAATATTATTTGCATTTTAGGATAATTATAACATTTATTATATACTCTTACACTGTTACACACATAAAAAGACTCAATTTATAATTATTATAAATTAGTTCTCCAACAATAAAAATGGTCATATATATCTCAAAATTATTCTTTTTTTTTATTTTAAATTATTTAAATTAATCCTATTAAATAAAGTTTCCTTAAGAACAGGATACGTATTTTAGGAGTTTGGTGTACAAAAGGATGCAAGAGTTTATTCATATCTATAGTATTAGTATATAAATAACTATTAACCCTAATTCTTGTGTAACAAAGACGTACGACTTCGACCGAATACATACATATAGCTTGGTGATTGTATTTTTTAGTGTTATATGCTTAGGCTGGATGGTTGTAGAGCTAGTCTGTTAGCTCGGTGATGCGGTGGGATTTTCATTTCCTATGCGCTGATCTGTATCATACTTTTTTTCTTTTCTATGTGATTGACCTTTACCAAAAAAAATACATACATAATTGATCTTCATAATTTCTATGGATTCAGGTAATTAGATGATATCTTTTTATGTAAAGATATAAATTTTGAATATGTACTTCATAAATATTCTTTGATAATATGTAAGTGTAGTTATATATACGAATTAATTAATTTGATATGATAGTGAAAATCGCACAAGGCGAAGGACTGGGGAGAAGAGGACATGAGTCGATTGAGGTGCTTTCCTCCGAGCCCAGACTATGCCTCTATCACAATTTCTTGGTAATTAATTAATTGTTTTTAATTACTACATACAATTAATAAGTTGATAATATTTTTAATTTTACTTGATCATATATATGGATCTATCGTACATATACGTAAGTCTAAGGAAGAATGTGAGCATTTGATAAATCTTGGCAAACCTCACATGAAAAGATCTCTTCTTTACGACCCAGAAAACCCGGGAAGTGATGTCTGTATAATTAGCAGGTTTGTTAATTCCGCGCGAATATGAATTTATTTATAATATAGATATATATTTTTTGTAATTGAATTTTGCAACGATCGATGGATCGGCTTGCAGTGGTCGAACTAGTACAGGAGCGTACTTGAAGACTAGAGCAGAAGATGAAGTCACCAGAGATATTGAAAAGAGAATCGCAGATTATACCCTTAGGTATATTTCATGATATGTACGTACGTAGGTAATTAGCACGTGACATTAATTTGAATTTGAATTGGATATATATCTCAGAAAACGGAGAAGGCCTTCAGGTCCTTCACTACGAAGTTGGACAAGAGGTCCTTTATTCACAAGGATTACTTTTCAGACGAGCGAAAGATCAGGATTGGGAGTCAACGGAATATAACCATCCTTATGTACTTGTAATGAATCTCGATCTCTGATCCTTTTCCTAAATTTATTTATGGTATTTTTAGGGAGAAGGGACTAATGAAGCTGTCCTTAATTTACTAGCTAGCTAATTTTCATCATGCATATATATATACTAGATTTTCTATCGTCTTGCGATGCAAGACGAGGCCCAGTAGAGTGAAAAATTGTGCAAGATGAAATTGATTTTAAGAACCGATCTTTCTCATAGCCTGAGTTGTTATAAACAAAATCAACATGAACATGAGATGTCTGAGTTGTTATAAACAAAATCAACATGAACATGAGATTAACTAACATAAGTTGATTTGCATACAGTTTGAACTTTGAATCAATAACGCGGAACAGCGCAGCCATAACGCGGTTGCTTTAGCCATGCAAGAACGGATTTTCTTCTAGATAATGCTGGCTTAGCTTCCGAACACCTCAGTTCTACGAGCGTCCGATTAAGCCAATCTGACCAAGACTCAAACAATATTTGTTACCAATCTGAAGAGACTGAAAGGAAGGAAGAAATTAAAAACTGGCCTACTTACATCAATAGAGTAGTTTAGTGGTAAAAGCAAATTTACATATTGATATCCAATCCACTACCCGGGAATAAAATATCAAATACATATAACATGAAGCAATATATAATTGGAAAAAGGTTTAACGTAATCTGAAAACATTATTCATAACATGCTAGCAACTTTACTTTTAAGTTGGTTCAACAGATTGGATGATAACAATCAGCAAGCATTCTTTCCCACTGCCAGATTGAATAATGGCTACACAAGTGATCAGAATGAAGAACCAAATAGAAGTTTAATAACGAGCATGTATTATTTAGAAAAAGTATATCAAAGTGGAATGATATAATAACAGTAGATATGTTCATGGTTACAATTTACAAATCAACGTATCTTGAGATGAGATGAGTCCATTTGAAACAATTACAATGAGAACATTTAAAATGATTTTTGAGAAAGGAAATACGCATATTACAATTTTGTTCTATGAATTCAAATTCCACCTGGAATAATATATAGCAGCCTAGAGTTAGCAGGATTGCCTTACCTGAAGTGTAACATAAAACTTCAGTACCTCATTAATTTTCTCCTTAATTTCCAGGAATACCTATGGCAGCTTCAATCTGTCTATAACCCTTTTCACAAGATGCTGGGGATTGGAAAAAAAACAATCAGCAAGCATTTTTTTCACACTGCCAGATGGAATAATGGCCACACAAGTGATCAGATTAAAGACCAAAAAAAGTAGTTCAGTATTGGCGAGCATGTATTATTTAGAAAAGGCATATCGAAGTGAATGAACATAATAACCAGTAGATATGTTGACAGTTACAACTTACAAAATCAAAACACCTTTTGAATACAACCAACAAAATTGCTCAGAAGATAACACGGGATAATATTAACTGGCCAATAGCATCGAACTGAAGAGGCAACATGACTATGCTCGCTAAACTTATGAATGCATGAAATTGAAATTCCACAAAGAAATTAGCAGCAACCGATACTGGCTGTTGAATATCATGTCATTTGTGACTGCAATACTTGTATTTGTTTAACAATAGTCATACAGAAATTGGAGGGGACATGAAAGATGATTAGGAGGCATAAACATGATATTGATCATGTACTTAGATTACTGTTGTCTTACTGACATCAAGCTGTTTGATTTTGATAATGTGCAAAATCACAAACTTTATTCATTCACACTCTTGTGATGATATAATGGTGAACTTTGCGAGAATAATATAAATGGTGAACTTTGAATTTCATTGCTTACACTCCCCAATTAATTTTTAGGCAGGACCATTGACTATGACAAAAGATTAAGAAAACAAATACCTACCATGTTGCTTATACAAAACCAAAACTGATCAGTGTAAACAATACCTTCGGCCCACGAGCCATCAGAGTAAAGAAAATGTTATTGAGCTTCTTCATCTTAGCATCCTGAGCTTGGTCCGTCTTAAATTTGATACACTGATAAGAAAAACAGTTCACAACCCAAAGAAATTACAAAATGTATACCACAATCTATGAAAGACAAGATGTGCACAATACAAGCAGCTACATATGTAAATGGTTCGCAAAACAAATAGCCAGCAGCTCATATTACTAAATCGGCCTTCGGCCTTCCCAATGTACACGGTTCAAAGGGTTCGTAAGACTTCGGGATAACATTCTAAATATTATAAACCATGACGAACGTGCATTAGGAAGGACCCAATAGTACTGCTAGAAGCCTATTCTCCCTTACCTAAGCTAAAAAGGTCAATCTAATCGACCAAAATAGCATGATGATAACATAACGTTATAGACTTAGCGCATTTTATTTTGAATTTACAGGGCAGTTAAATAATCACAATAGCATTTTACTGCGTAGTAAAATATCTCAAAAAATAGAGGAACCAATTTTTACCTCTTTATCGTCGGTGACTTTCATAACCAATTTACCCTCACAATGGCTATATTTCATGGAGTAGCGAGTCTGCGAAAACGATAGCCGATTAGAATCGCAACATCAAAACTACAATCATGGACTAAATAAAAAAAGTGAAATAAATTAAATTTGATACCCTTTTCGGGATCAGGGCGAAATAACTGGACAGATTTTCCCAGGAAATCATCCCACGAGGCGAGGTAGAACATGATCCCGATTATACTGCAATATTAAAATTGACAGTATATTTTATTTCAGTAATCAAAACATGAACATAGAAAAGGAAAGTTTATCAAATCAAACGATAATAAACCAATCAACCAAAAATCATTACAGATAGATACACATAATATAAACCGACGATTCATTAACTTTTCATCATTTATAAGATTTACCTGGTGGCCGATGACAACCAGCGCATTTTGGAGTACAAAATGCAAGAAATTGTCTGTCCTCTTCAAAACCTGCGACAACTCCTCCACGGGCGACGACTGCCTCTCGAGATTCTCTATACCCTCATACAGCTCCTCAATCAGCAGTATTTCCCATTGAAGGTTGGCTTCTAGAAGCTTCTCCAACTGCACGACCCGCCGCTTCCAATACTCGGCGCTATCGCACTCCCCCTCAACCTCCACCTTCTCGTTGTCCCTCAGAGCCGAGTCATCACCCTTTCTCTTCCTCTTGGGAGGATCCTGGAACATGTAGTTTATGTCCTCATCAAGAATCGAGATGGGGCGATTGTGTCCGTCCTTCTCGAACAGTCGAACATGTGCTCCTCTAAGATCTAAGATCATGAGCTTGCTGAGGGTGTGGAGATCCTCTTGAGGAGGTGGACGGTGTTATCCTGCTTGAAATCCCAGTTCTTAATGAGATTGGCCAGCTGCCAGTTGCCCTTGTCGGTGTAGTTGGTGAGCTCCATGAGGCGCTAGAAGTTGACGATGTTGAGGTCCTTGTTGATGGTGAACTCCTTGAGCATGTCCTGGTCATCGGCGCAAGGCCTTTCGACGTTGAACTGGAGGTCGGCCTCGTTGGTGTCATCGGGCCACATGGAGGACAGGACGACGTCCATGTCTTCCGACTGCTCGGTGTATTTTTTGAAACCCATTCCACATTCCTTCACCGGCGCCAAATTTCAGTGATTCGGCATTGGAATTTGACAATCTGCACAGAGAAACATCGCCGGAGAAATATCGGTCAGTCGGAGAAATCAGAAACATGTGATACGATCAAAACTCATAACTAAATACAAAAATTAATCCAAAAACAACAACAAAATAGAAAAAAGAACAGACCTTTATGGATGAAATATCAAGACTCTGTTTTGCACAAACCACAAAAATCAATTTTTTAAACATGAAATTCCCAATTAGATTGATTCGAGCATATTACAGTTGGTAAAACACAATTCATAATTAAGATGTATGATTCACGAGTAGAAAATCTAGCGAACGAACCAACACATTCTCTACCCAAACGAAATTGAAATAACATAAAGGAAACGGATATGAACATAGAACAAACATTAAGTGAAAAACAAACATGAATATGAGATAGTACCATAAATGCAAGACGGAGAAGATGAACGGGTGTAGTGTCGCCGGTAAGAGAGGTTCCGAGATAGAGGCGTGGTGCTAGGTTTCGCGGCGAACTAAACAAAAAAATCACCGAAAAAATCAGAAGAGGAATCGGATCGCAGCAAACAACAAATCCAAATTCACTGAATAAGCGAAGAAATTTCTGGTTCTAATTTTTCACAACAAACGCAGATCTGGTTTTTTTTGTTTCGTGTTTGTGCTTGTAAAGAGATAATTCATTTGTTAATTATAATTGCCCTCACATACTATTATACATAATAGTATACATACACTTTTACTTAGATCGGTCGGAGTCTCCCAGAAGAGACCTCCGATGAAAATCTTGGTCAGAGTCGTGCCGCCGAACGGCAATCGGTAATCTCAAGTTTAAGAAAAAAGAAAGCGGCTTAAGAACAAGAAAGCTTACTTTGAGATGATGTACTAATTAATTACATGTAATATACATAATTAGGGAGTATATACTTACAGATCGAGATCGAGATCTTGAGAATAAAAAGAGAACGCAGTAGATCTGCTTTTACCTTTACTTTGCTAGAGATCTTGAGATCTTGAGAATAAAAAGTACAGTTTTAGCAAACATACATATCTTTATATAAGGTATAGAGATACAAATACAATACATATATGCTCATATATGCTGGGAGACGTGGCTTGTTATAAGGTGGCTTCTTGTAAGGCATATACTATATTAAACCCAATCTCTAAACAATACGTACATACATACATACATAGAATTACATCAAATGAGATACAAAGGTAGGGAAAGATAGGGAGTGAGACACGTGTCAAATACATGACAAAACCCAATTTTCATATAGGATATATATATATATATATGTGATATGATATGAAGGTCCGAAGTTGAAGAAGGCGGTGAGACGTTTTTTCCCAAGGCCAAGATGGCTAACCTCGACATTATTAGAAGCAACGTCGTACAATCCACAGACATGAAGGGTATTTACGTAAAACCGAAAATGTGTGATGCTTTGCTGTTTTGGAATATAAAGCCGGATGGAAGCGTAGATCCCTTAACCATGCATGGATCTGCCCCTGTGATCAAAGGGGATAAGTGGGCATGTACGATGTGGATGCATGATGCTCCATATCGTCCATATCAAAATCTTGCTGCAACATCGTCACCTCTTATAAGTAGGAAGCGTATTAGCAATTCGTCGAGAGATGTATCGAATAATTTGTCTTTGGTCCAGCTGTCTGATAAGTCCAGCCCTCTCATGCCACGTCGATCGCCAAGAACACCAAAACCAAACATGAAATATGTTCAAAACTGATTTACTTTCAGGCGAGAGATTCATACCCAAGCGAGTTACTTATTAATAAAATATCTTACTGTATAGTAATTTAGTTTATAAAAAAATTAAATTAATGATATTGGTGTGTGAATTGATGAATGATAATTTTGGGCCATAACAACAAATTACATAATTTATTATTTTATTTTTAAATCAAAAAATAAATGTAATTTAAAATAATATGTGTCATTTGTCAACAACAATTATAATTATAATTAATTCCAAAAATTAATTGTTTAATTTATTTTAATAAATAATTGGTAGTATGTTAATTAAAACATTTTTTGCATAAGGTAAAGTGAATTTAATTAGTTAGTGGTTTAAATATTAAACTTGGTAAAAGAGTCCTACATGCCTTACAATTATATATGGTATATAGATATATGAGTTGTTACTCAGGAAAACACTAAATATATATATATATATATATATATATATATAAACGGCACATAATAACTCTCACGTAGCGTACATTTAATTTTGCTATGGGCTCATCAGGTTTATATTTATTTCATTAAAATCTTTGATAAGATTATACTGTTCTTTAATTTTGTGACTTTTTTTATATATAAAAATTATATGTATAAAGTTTTAATGGTATTGGAAAATTGGCAACAGCTACCGGAGATCAGTGGTCAACGGAGGTGCTTTCCTCCGAGCCCAGAATTTCCATCTGTCACAATTTCTTGGTAATGAGTTCTATCAATTTTTGTATACAATTTTAATTCAAAATAAGAGTGTATTAGACTTATGGAGTAATAACTAGCTAGGTTTCATGATTTTTGTTATTCGGTTCTATATTCAATTCAGTTTAAACAAATTCAATTAAAAATATCTTAATTAATTTACACGACGTACAGACTAAGGAAGAATGTGAGTATTTGATAAATTTTGGGAGACCTCGCATGAATAGATCTCGTGTTTTCGACCCGGAAAACCCGAACGGTGGCGGTAGGATTTTCAGGTTTGTTTCCAATCTCTTCCGTATTTACTTGCGTATTTTCGCTTGATCGATCTTTTACATTATTTTGAATACCGGCCAGTGGTCGAACGAGTACAGGAATGTTCTTGACGACACAAAACGATAAAGTCGGCCAAGATATCAGAAAAAGAATATCGGATTACACAACCACACCTATGGAAAACATAGAAGGCCTTCAGATCCTTCACTACGAGGTGGGACAATATTTTGTATCTCACCACGACTACTTTACGGATGAAAGAAAGATTGTGATCGGGAGTCAACGGAAAGTCACCGTCGTCATGTACTTGTAAGTAATGAAGCTAATTTTATTAATAATTATTCAATTCAATCTGGTAATTAATTAATTATTTAATTGAGATTCATCATTCAGGTCGGACGTTGAAGAAGGCGGTGAGACGTTTTTCCCCAAAGCCAAGATCTCTAACGACGTAATTATCAACAGCAGCAACGTGCGATCCACGGACAAGGGCATTTTCGTAAAACCGAAAATGTGCGATGCTTTGCTTTTCTGGGATTTAAAGCCCGATGGAAGCGTAGATCCCTTAACCATGCATGGATCTGCCCCTGTGATCAAAGGGGATAAGTGGGCATGTACGCTTTGGCTTCACGATGCTCGATTTCAATATGTCGTAAGGCCGACACCTTTAAATTTAGCTTCGTCTACTACTATTATTCCGAGGGCAGCTAAAACGTCGTCGAAAAGACTTGATGATAGTCAACATCAACGCGGTGTTGCAACGCGGAAGTCAACTCTAAGTAAGACGTATTCATTGAAAGATGAATTCAATAATATGTCTTTAGTCGAGAAGTCTGATAAGCCACGTCCGTCGACAAAGAAACCTCTGACTAAGAATGCAACTCTAAGTAAGACGTATTGGCAGGGTATTAGCAATTCATTGAAAGATGAATTGAATAATATGTCTTTAGTCAAGAAGTCTGATAAGCCTCGTCCGTCGACAAAGAAACCTCTGAGTAAGAATGCATGGCTGCGTCTTAGCAATAAGTTCAAAGATGAAATGAATAAATTGTCTTTAGTCCAGCCGCCCTTGCCTCCGGCGGCCTCATCATCAACGGTGTCCAACTCTCTCATGCCACGTCGAGCGCAAGGACACCAAGACCAAACATGAAATATGTTAATTAATTCTACCCTTTTAAGTTTTATTTTCTATTTTTATCGTATATTTTATTTTTGTATTTTGTTACATGAGAAAAGTAGTATTTATTCGTTTTTTTGGACTTATTTTCATTACACTTCACTTCAAATTAAATTTTGTTTTTTTTTTACTTATTTTTCACTACACTTCAATTCAAACTAAATCCATTGAGTATCAAATTCTATTTTTTCGACTTATTTTCACTACTTTATTTTGATCCCATAAGATTGGTCATTCTCGATTTAGTACCATGTAAATACATTTTTTCAATTTTCAATTTAGTTCCACGCAATTTAGTTCCACCTTATTCAAAAAGTGTGTCAATTTAATGATTTTTTGCCGGAAAAATCAATTTTAGTCTGTCAACACATGACTTGGCAATCGGGAGTAAAGTGTGCCAATTTGATGATTTTTTGCCGGAAAACTCATTTTTAAAACTCAATTTTAGTCGCATGACATGGTGGATCTCCGATAGCTCAAACACGTGGTGTTTTCGTGTTTAGACTTTAAGAAGTGTATAAAATTTCATGAATTTAGAAAATTTACAAAGTATTTATAGAGTTTAATTAATTTTATAAAAATTTATCAATATATTTAATAATTTTAATATTATATATATATATATATATATATATATATTAAACATATAATAATATACTTATTTTTTTTATTTTTTTATTTTGTCTAACTTTATTATTTTTAAAATTATTTATTTTATTTTATTATTTTTTAATAATAAATTAATAAAAAAAAATAGAAATTTATATCTATCTCATATATTTAAAAGAGATTTCAAATACTGAAATTCTTTTATATTTGGAGAGATTAAATTAATAGAAATCCGTAGAATCTTAAAACCACTTTTACTACCAA
>JACOMQ010001889.1:0-26890 GCA_014843705.1 Euphrasia arctica
CTCTAGGGGAAGTGGTATTTGATGGCAAAATTGGGCTGTGGCCATTCACAAAGCAAGAACCAGCAAAAAGGAGTTCAAAAAACAGAATTGCAGGAACTATGGAGACAAAAGCAATGGATTCAGTCAATAAACAGGTTATAAAAGAGTGCATGCTGACTCAAATACTACCAGCTTTGAGAGCTAAGTGGCCAGCAGGTGCTAGCAAAAGGATATTCATTCAACAAGATAATGCAAGGCCTCACATATCAAATGAAGATCCAGATTTTAGGGCAGCTGCCACAGAAGATGGATTTGATATCCAATTGGTGTGCCAACCTGCCAACTCACCAGACATGAATGTTCTAGACCTAGGGTGGTTCAGAGCTATTCAATCACTGCAAATAGAGACAACAAGCTACAATGTGGAGGAACTGGTAACTAATGTGATTGAATCATATGACAAAATGGATCCTACAAGTCTGAATAAGGTGTTCCTAAGTCTACAAGCCTGTTTGGTGGAGGTTTTAAAAGTGAAAGGCCACAACAAGTACAAGCAGCCACATATGAACAAAGACAGACTCATAAGAGAGGGCAGACTGCCAATGTCATTAGATGTGGATGAAGTGTTGGTAAGGGAAAGCATACAACTTGTGCTAGAAGGTGGGAACAGAGATGTTTTCTCAGAAGAATTGAAGGAACTACTTTCAGTTTTAGGGTACTAGCTTACACAAGGTAGCTTTTTGATTCTTACATCATGAACATTACCTCCTTCTTTTGGTAAAAATATGTTAAGGAGATGTTCAGTGTGTAAGAGAACTTTTGGAGGGGTTTTTTGCTTGTTTTTATATCTGCCCTCAGACCTTAGATAATTGGTCATCCTTGGGAGTTTTTGAATCTGTCAATTGTGTTTTTTTTTTGCAATCATTTTGTACAAAGCCTCATTCACTGTGAAAGCAGCCTATGGGTTACAAATTGAATGCAGCCTAACATAGAAATGCAAACACAGTGGTTGCTAATGCACATTAATTCAAACTGACCACCATTTCAAATGCAGAATCATCATTTCACCACATATACACTGATCACCCATCTTAGCCCACATTTTTACAAACTTTTCATGCACAAGATATCCAAACAGAAATCAGAAACCAACAACACAGATTGCACACACAGGTAACACAAGAAATTCAGAGGACACAGAGAACACAGAGGCACAGAAGATAAACTGAGATTCCAGAGTACCTAAATCCTCAAAGACCCGCATCATCATCCCATTTTCAGACCCGCATCATCAGCCCCTTTTCAGACCCGCATCATCATCCTCATTCAGACCCGCATCATCATCAGCTCTCAGATCAGCTGCACCAATCTCGATCCGACCCGCTGCTCCCGCCGCTCTCACACGCTCATCATAAGCAGCCATGCATGTATCTACACAGAAAATTGAAACAAGTTTAAGAATGGGTTAAACTCATGCATTCAGATCTAGGGTTTTTTGTAAAATTAAAATAAAAAACGGAATAATTACCTATGTAATGAGGGAGGAAGATCCCATACATCTGCTTCATAAAATTACGGTCAGGTATAGGTGCAAGACAAGGATCTGCGTCGGAAATTGGCGGAGGCGGGTCGGAGATCTGCAGATCTGCATCGGATATTGGCGGCGGTGGATCGTAGATCTGCAGATCTGCATCGGACAGTGGCAGATCTGAGCAAGAGGGTGTCGAATCGGCGAGAACACGAAAGGTATCCGGCACATACCCGAAATACATCCATAAATCTACTCCGCTGAGGTCCATCAGTGAATCCGTGTCTATTATCGGCTGATTCATGATTTCCGGCGACTGTGAAATTGATTCAAGATCACTCTGAGAATTGGGTATTTCTTCCATGCGGATGAGAGCAAATCAGATGATGGGAAGATGAGAGCAAGTGAGAATAGGGGATGAGAGCAAGTGAGAAGTGAGGATGAGAGCAAATCTGTTTAGGGTTTTCAGATAAAATGAGAGATGAAAATGAGAGAGACGAGTGTGATGAATGTGAGGGGGCAGATGAGTGTAGTGTGTGTTCAGTTAGGGTTTGTGATAGAATTAGTGGGATTGGAATTTGTGTGTAGTGTAATTAATTGTGTGTTTGTTGTAATTAAGTTGTTTAAGTTAAATTTTGAAGTAAAAATCTGATGTAATTGTAATGCCATTTAGGTAATATTGGGATATTTTAAGTGTAAAGAGTAAGTAAAAACTTTCCTTTTTTAGAGTGTGACTATAAGTATGGGACATCCCAAAGGGGAAAGTGTGTCTATAGCTTCGAGACCGAGGGAGTATTACTTAAGAGTTAAGACTATCCATTGTACATTTTTATACAAATATGTAAAATTATTACACCCTACCGCCCTGGCCGGAAATCTTATTTAGTTAATATACAAATAATTTTTATTAACTAAGCGCTTGATTTAAATAATGCACCATCAAATATTTTATGTATCATTTTATAAAACAATCATAAAATACAATACAATTTATGTAGTATGCAAATATTATTCATAGCATCAAATTTATTATGTGAAAAAAATAAAATTATTTCATCCTAATATTTAAAAAATATTCAAAAATTCCTATTAAAATTTGGATTTTATTAAAATATATATAAATACAGTATACTAAAACAAAAATTACTATATAAACGTTTAAAATATATATTTTTATTTGTATTTTATTTACTAAAACAAAGATGTACAATTGATTCAAATTAAATAATTTAATATAATTTAAAAAAAAAAATTAAATATGTTTATTAAAGTGTGAAGAAAAATGAAAACAATTACTAAAAAGAAATAAAAAGAAACAAAAAGAGAAAAAAAAAACCATTTAGAATAATATTGTAATAATTTTTAAAAAAAATATTATTTATATACTTCATCCAAATCAGACTAATAGTCACACCTTTTTTGTATTTTGGGAAGGAAGTGTAACTATTAGTAAAGAGTATTACTTATTTTTATAAAGAAAAAATATAAATTTAGTAGGGTTATTTTGAATATTTTAACTAAAAGCATAATTGTAATTAAAAATAAAATTGTGAATTAAGAAAATATAAGTTTGCAAATATTAATTTCCCAAATAATATTCTTTTTTGGTGATGGGAACTGAAGATTTAAAAACGCCAAATGTCAAAATGTCACATTCAATACTTCCAACTAGTATTTCATTCCGCTGAGCTCTACCAACTCAATTTCATGATTAAATACTTAAAACACAATTCTCACAGTTAAATTTATTTTATAACGTTTATACAAATTATTATAATTTTATAAAACAGAAGTTAAGTTAAGTTCATACTCATTTAGTTATGTTCAATTTATTCTCTTATTTAATCCAATTCATTTAGTTATGTTCAATTTTCAGTTCAATTCATTCTCTCATTCAATGAAAATCCAGTTCAATTCAGCTGAATTTATTTAAAAAAAAACATCACTTTGAACTAGTACTAGATTTGTACGCCCAAGTTCATATTATTAAATACATAGCTCATTAATTTTTTTACTTTTATTAGATTACTTTATTTAGTCCATAATATTTAAATAACAAATATAATTACATAATGATCATTGTGGTTAGTAAAAAAAATCAACCAATTAGAAAAGAATAAAAATGATCAAAATTTTGAGTAGAATAATATAATAAATTCACATAATAATATTATCTATAATTAGATTTAATAAAAAAATTTAAATATTTTTTTAACTATTTTAACGTGTTGCTTGATTTTAGAGCGTTTTTTTAATAAGGATTTTTATTTCTTATTTTTGTAATTTATGAGATTGAACTGCAAGTTAAGTTTAATTAAGTTCTTTTAAAAATTGAAATCAATCAATTGAAATGATTTAAATTGAATCGATTTTTTTAATAATTATAATTTATTTTATATATTAGGAAATAAATTATAAAAATTATTAATTATCTTTTTCATTTGAATTATTTTATATTTTTTTATTAAAAACTTTATATGAATAATTAATTGTGTTGAATGGAAATGAAATTAAATATAACAATCCCCCGTGGTGCTTAAATTTCAAACCTTTCACATTCAATCTTTAAAAACTAATTTTATATGTCAAAAATGTCACCTTCAACCCTTAAAAATTATTGGTTTGAGTACACAATTAATGCTACCAACCTTAAGTTTAAGGCAACCTTTCCACTAGGGACGTCAATCCAACCCGAAAGTGTGGGCTAGCTCGAAGCCCGCCCGAAAAAATGTAGGGTTAGGGCCGAATATTTTCGACCCGAAAAATTTTCAACCCGATCAGCCCGAATCAAAATAACCCGATAGCCCGAGTGGGCTAGCCCGATAAACCGTGGGCTAGCCCGACAACCCGATTTATTTAAATATATTATAATTCATTTTATTTATTTATAGAAATATTTTAAATAAATAAAATAATATATTCAAATAAAAGAAAATTGTCAACTAAAATTACAATTTTAAATATTATTGAATAAATTTTTGATAATTTGGGCAACTTAAATATTAGAATTATAATAATAATTATTAAATATTAATATTTTATTAATATTAAATTTAATTTGGTATTAAAATTATTTTTTCAATTATATAATATTATTTTTTCCAGCCCGACGGGCTAGTCCGAGACCGAAGATTTTAGGGTTAGGGCTACAAATTTATAGCCCGAAAAAATTTCAGCCCTATCGACCCGAACCGAAGTAACCCGATAGCCCGAGTGGGCTGACCCGATTGACATCCCTACTTTCCACTAAGCTCTATTAATGATGGTGAATGAGTAAATACAAAAAAAAAAATCTGTAATTGTTTTTGACTATTTGTCAAGAATGTCACATTCAACCCTTTCTCGTAGGGAATGACGTAGGGAACAAGTTCCCCTACGGGATTTTTGGAACCGTAGGGGCCATCCCTAGATTCCCTACGGGCATGCCGTAGGGGAGCCCCTTGGGAAAAAAAAATTCGGCCCCTTCTTTCCCGTAGGGGACGCCTACGACATCGTCGTAGTTACGCCCGTAGGGGGCTCCCTACGGCCTAAGCCGTAGAGAATACATTTTTATTCAAAAATATGAGCCAGGCGGCTCGAGCCACCAGCCCAACCCACTAACCCGAACCACCACCCTAAGGCCCGACCTGAGCCCAGCCCTCAATTGAGGGCTTCAAAATAATTATATATGTATTGCATGACCCATGGTTCGAACCCTGAACCTTAGGGGTATAAAAAAGGAAGATAACTGCTCAACTATCTAAGTTATATGTACAATTTTTAAAAGATAATATATATTTATTCATTTACTTATATTTATGATGTAATATAATATAATAATAAGATAAAATAATATATATATATATATATATATATATATATATATATATATAAATAATGGTTTAAAAAAAGATAATTTTAAATAAAAGGACATTTAAATATATTAAATTAAATAGAACTCTCAATCATTTTTTATTAATTTTTAAGAACTCTTATTTTTTAACTTTTTTTGCTTTTACAAGTTTTACGTAAATTTAAATATTATTTAGTAGTAGATTTTGAAATTTGTTTACCCTTTTTATTATTTTTTGTTTAATTTTTGCGTAATTGCGATATTGTTTGTAATAAATTATTTTATAAGATTGCATAATTTTTTGCGTAATTGCGTACTTGAGGCGTTTTTCACTTGAGGCATGAGGCGTAACGAGGCGTACGCCTCAAATTAAAACAAAAAAAATTATAAAATTATTAGATAAAATCTATTATATTACATTTATAAAATGATATTTAATTTATTATTAATAAATTAAGTTTTATTTAAATAAATTACCCGAATACATTGATAAATAATTTTAAAATTTAAATATTTTCGTTGACACTATTATTTTGAAAATCAATATATAAAGTTAGAAATATACAATAGAGAACAACGATTATGAAAAACAATATATATAAATTGTTGAAAATAAAAAAAATGCAAAAATGAGAAAGGGAGAGAGAAAAAAAATTACCAAAAAAAAAAATATGTAAAAATAACCTACTTGGAGAAATTAAGTTTCCTAAAACAAGAAATTCAATTAGAAATTTATAATTTGAGAGGGATAAATAAATATAAAATAATAATATCGTAAAGTTAAATTAATTGATCATAAATTGAGTCAAGTATAATTAATAATATTAACTTAATTATAAAATTAAAATGTCACTTGTTTAAAAAAAATACAAAAAAATATGAAGACCGCCTCAAACGAGTCGAGGCGGATGCGCCTCGACTCGTACGTCTCACGTCTTAAGGCGTATATACATGGAAATGTCAAGGCGGTACGAGGCGCGCCTGGAGGCGTACCTCCGTTTTTTAAAACAATGATTGTAATTTTATTATTTAGTAAAATAATAGTTTAAAAAATACATTTAAAACAATTTAGCGTAATTTTATAATAATATTTAATTAATTTATTGTTATATAAATTAATAGTTAATAAAAAAAAAAAAACAATTTCCCGCATTTGCCGTAGGAAATAAGTTGTCATACTTCCCTACGAGAAATAGCCGTAGGGGACTGAAATAATACCCGTAGGGAATTTTTTATTCCCCTACGGGTTTGCCCGAAGGGACAATTTCCCTACGGCTAGCTGTAGGGAATAAGTTGCCATACTCCCCTATTGGAAATAGCCGTATGGGACTACTACGGAAATAATACCCTTGGGGGATTTTTTATTCTCCTACGGGGGTTTGCCCGGACAAGTTCCCTACGGGGATTCCTTACGGGAGTCACCCCTACGGCTGGGGCCGTAGAGAATGCCGTAGGGAAACTCAGAATATGATTTCCGTAAAAAATGCTGTAGGGAAACCCTACGGAAAAAAGGCCGTAGGGAATCTCCGTAGAGATTCTCTGTTTTTTTGTAGTGTAAGGCAACCTAGCTATTTCACTAAGCTCTATTGACAATCTTGAATGAGTAAATAAAAGAATACTGTATTTGTTTTTGACTAAATGTCAAGAATGTCACATTCAACCCTTAAAAACTATTGTTCCGAGTCGACTACACAATTAATGCTACCAACCTTTAAGTTTAAGGCAACCTAACTATTTCACTAAGCTCTATTGACGATCTTGAATGAGTAAATAAAAAAAAAACTGTATTGTTTTTTTACTAAATGTCAAGAATGTCACATTCAACCCTTAAAAACTATTGTTCCGACTACACAATTAATGCTACCAACCTTAAGTTTAAGGCAACCTAATTATTTCACTAAGCTATGTTGACGATTGTGAATGAGTAATACACAAAACTGTATTTGTTTTTGAGTGGCATGCAAGTAGTACAATTAAAAGTAGAGCACTAGAGCTATAGAGTTTATTGTAGACACTGGACACAGTTATTACAACTAAAAAGAATTCTTTTAGTTCTTTGCACATATGCATTTTGTTTAAGCATATAATCAAAGTTTTTATTATACATAAATATATCAAATAAAATTGCAAAAACATAAGACCCCATATAAAAATAGTAATTTAAGTTTTACTTATTTTTTATAAAAATAGAAAAAATAATTTTTTTTGTTATTATTTTTTTATATAAAATACAACTAAATACTAGTATAGAGCATTAATTATACAAATTTTAAAAAAATGTGTTAAATCAAATACAAACTCATAGTTAGTACCGAGCTTGACCTTTATAAATTGAAGAGATGGGTATGCATTAATTCACACACTACACATCCATCCATCCAATATTCAAAAAAAAAAAAAAAAAAGCTTTTTACCCAAATACGGTCATATTCGTGCGGAACACCTCTGAGCATACGGGTGGCATGATGGTTGACACCGGCTCAACCCAAAGCTTTTTACCGGAACCACTCTTGACCGATATTAAGAGACAACTGATCGATCATCCTGATTGGTTACAACTTTGGGGGTCTGCAACGAGACTTCAATATCTTGTACGAAAATTGGTTGAAGAGATTTTGCTATTACGGAGTATTCACTAGGGACTTAGTCGGGTTTCCGACCACGAAGCTCCAGTTCAAGGGAGGTGCCGTCATGGAGCTTATAACTGCCGACATGTTTCAGCAAACGACTGCCAAGTCGTGGATTACGACTATGTTCATGATGAACTCTAATTAATTCATGCTATGATATGTATGTCCGAAGCAGGCCAGCTATATAATAAAAAACCAGATACATACATATGCATGTTAATGTTCATGTTCATGATCATCCATTAATTATTTATCCCATTGAAATAAATTAAAATGTATCCTCAGTCATTCAATACTTTTTAACAACTGCAAGACTACAACTCATCCTTTGATTCCTCCTCAACTTCTTCTTTGCGATCACTAAACTTCTTCTTACCATCATCCAACACTAGTGTGTCCTGCGGTAGCTCAATCATTTCATTGTCACTGCACTCCATCTCCATATTGTATCCAAATTTCTCCTTTGCCTTTCTGTCCTCCTCTGTAAACTCCTCTGCGTCCCTTATCTTCTCTTGAATCTTGTCTTTCGTTGTTCTTGGATGGACATCCAAGGTTATGCTTACAGAGGATTTCAACTTCTTGGCTTGTGCAGCTGTCACCTTCAGTATGTAGTTCTCGTCCACCTCCAAGTTGACTACTATCTGAGGCACTCCCCTGCAACATTAATTAACAAGTTTAATAACAGAACCTACCTATAGCTATGCTTCATGGATTACAAAAATACCTTGGAGCAGGTGGAATGCCAGAGAGTTGAAAGCTTCCGAGTTGTCGACAATCTCGAGTTAAAGCCCTTTCCCCATCGTAAACCTAAAGACCATCAAAATCCATGTAATTACCGAGGAAACTATAGTATATATTTCATTTAATACGTACGTACCTTGATTGAGACTGTGGTTTGATTATGTTTACAAGTAGAGAAAACTTGTGCTCTCCGTATTGGCATGATAGTGTTTCTTGGGATTAACTTAGTCATCACTCCCCCGGCAGTCTCTATACCAAGACTCAATTCATTCCAAGCTAAATGAGGAAGCTCTGCAACAAAAACATAATAAGGGATACGAAATCAGTAATTAATTAAGATGGAGAAACAAGGCAATAATGATGAAATAACATGCTGCAACTCGATTCACACCCTTCAATATCCATCCCTGGATGGCCGCCCCATAAGCCACGGCCTCGT
Organism: Euphrasia arctica; assembly: GCA_014843705.1. Lineage (NCBI taxonomy): Eukaryota > Viridiplantae > Streptophyta > Magnoliopsida > Lamiales > Orobanchaceae > Euphrasia > Euphrasia arctica. Next base: position 9,150 of record JACOMQ010001889.1, read on the forward strand.
CAGGGTTCAGTACACGACCAATATTGCTGAGCAGCTCTTTCCCACCAAAATAACCACTCAACATCTCTTTCACTCTCGGTATCCTCGTGCACCCTCCCACCACCACAATCTCATCAACCTCCGACCTATCCTTCAAAGCGCGCTCAACGGGACCCACCATCCTCCCGAACAAGTCCGCACTCATCTCCTCGAACCTATCCCTCGTCAGGGACTCCGAGAAAAAGTCGTCAATCTCAACCTGAACCTGATGCTGTCTGCTCAGGGCCCGTTTCGCCCGTTCACTCTCCTTGTCGTAGTGCTTTTCCTTGATTCGTTCGACCGTGAGGCGGCGGTTGAAGTCCTCACAGCCGAGATTGGTGTGGCTGATGTTGGAAATGACCTCGATGACTCCCTCGTCGATGGTCAAGACACTGAAGTCAAAGGTGCCTCCGCCCAAGTCAACGACGAGGATGCTCTTGGGATTAATGCCAGCGTGCCCGTATAGGCCAAAGGCGATGGCTGCGGCTGTCGGCTCGTTGAATACGTGGACCACAGTGAGGCCCGCGAGAGCGTACGCGTCCTTCGTTGCTTGTCTCTGGGCTTCGTTAAAATAAGCTACAATACGTTCAATCAATCAATCAATCAATCAATCAATCCATGATCCATGATCCATCCACAAAAAACACACCCACCCATGAAAATGAAAATGTACTACCTGGTACAGTTACGACTGCCTTGTGTATTTTTTTCCCCAAGTAATACTCTGCCATCTCCTTGATGTTTTCGATTATCATCGCGCTTATTTCTTCCGGACTATAAACCTCGGCCATCTCGCCGTCTCTGATCTTCACCTCGATGTAAGGCTTCCCGTCTTTGTTCACAACTTTGTACGGCAACCTCTTAAGTTCTCTCTGTACCTCCGGATCATCAAACCTATATATAGAACTCAAATCTTTCACTATTGCATTAGGAAGAAAAAAAGATGAGATAGGAATTAATTCTAAATTCGGAGGTACTTACATTCTTCCGATTAGCCTTTTGACATGGAAAATTGTGCGCTCGGGATTCCGGGCCAATTGATTCTCGGCGGCCTCTCCGAAGAGACGGCCGCCTGTCTCCGTGAAGGCGACCAACGAGGGGATCGCTCGATTCCCTCGGTCGTCGGAAATGATATCGACACTGCCATTGTTGTAAACTCCGACACGAGAATATGTTGTCCCGAAATCGATCCCGATTACGGGCGTCCGAAAGTTCCAGAGATTAGATGATGATTCGTACTTGAACCCTAGGCAAAACTCTGCATCAAACAACAGCAACCAATTTAAATACTGTATAAATTAGAAAACACAGAGTACAATCTTGATGTGTACCGTAGAGAGAGTTGTACCTGGCACAAGTAGTATCAACAAAGTCAAACCAATCATAGTGGTTTAATTGGTTGAATTAGCTCGACTGTCAAACCAATATAAATATAAATGCAAATGTGATAGATTTTAGTGATTTTTGTATAAATCACTACAATAATTTCTTTATTTTAATGATTATAAATTATTTACTAAAATTATATTGTTTATTATTTTAAATAATTTTATTTTTCCAATTTAGGATAATTCTAAATTAGTTTTAAAAAATAAAATTTATATTTCATAAATAATTATAGAGAGAAAAATTAAAGTACACTAAATGAGATAGTGAGACAGCTTATTTGCACTAGGACATAAAAAAACCGGTTATTTGCACTAAAAAGCAGTGAACATCCGAAAATACCCTTTCTTACATTCGACATGTCGAATCTACATTCGACACGCACATTTCACATTCGACACACACATTCGACATGTCGAATCACATTCGACACACATATTCGACATGTGATTCGACACACACATTCGACATGTCGAATCACATTCGACACACATATTCGACATGTGATTCGACACACATTTGACATGTTGAATCGCATTCGACACACACATTCGACATGTCGCATTCGACACACATATTCGACATGTCGAATCGCATTCGACACACACATTCGACATATATTCACATTCGACTCACATTCGACATACATATTCGACATACATTCGACATGTCGAATCGCGTTCGACGTACACATTCGACATATATTTATATTCGACATGTCGAATCACATTCGACATATATAATTCGACACATTCAATACGGTAAATCACATTCGACACGGCGAATCTCAATCAACATGGCGAATCTTGCATTCGACACGACGAATCTCATTCGAGGTTGTAGAAGTTTAAATTTCCTTTTCCTTTTCCTTTTCATGAACAAAATCCAGATCTAAAATTAGGTGGTAGAGGTTTAAATTTCCTTTTCCTTTTCAAGTACTGTACAAAACCCAGATCTGAGGAGGTTAAATTTTCCTTCTCCTTTTCAAGTACAAAACCCAGATCTGAAATTATTGTGCGGAAAACGAAAGGTTTTTTATATCGAATACTTAGAGTGAGAAATGATTGTCAAGAGGAGGAAGAAGACAAGAAACGATTCCTCTGTAAAATCGAATTCAATTGTTGGTTTAGAGTAAATGACAGAAAGTGAAGACTCAGGCGAGGAAACCCCTTTTCTTTGAAACTTGAGTTCGAATTCCTGTAATTCAATTAATACTGTACAGTGTGGAATATTCATGAATTTGAATTCAATATAAAATAAAAAATAATTAAAAGTTGACTTCAAAATGAAAACGAGATAGCGCTTAAAATATTTGTCCGCCGCTTCGCACTCCTGTGGGCGTGTCGTAGAGGTTGTTCGGCGGAGAGGCGGGTGTTCATCTGGATAGCCGTTTTCTGGAAAATCGTTGGAGAATGGAATGGGAGAAGAGAGGCGGCTAAGTGAAAATTGGGAGGAGCGGCTTTGAAAATGATTAGGGTTTGTAAGATTACATGCTATTTAAAGACATGTGTAAGGGCAAATGGGTCTATTAATGTACAAAAGCGGTATTTTTATGTCTTAGTGTAAATAAGATGTTGTGCTATCCCATTTCGTGTATTTTTTAACATTTACTCATAATTATATTACACCTATTACAAATGAAAAATACTGATTATTTCCAAAAAAAATTAATGTTATTTTTTAGAAATAATTTAGAACTAATCCTAAATTTGGGAAAGCAAAATTATTTAGAATAATAAGTAATATTATAAGTGTAGTAAATAATTTATAATAATTAAAATAAATAAATTAAAATAAATTAATTATAAGTGTAGTAAATACTGATAATTTATAATAAGTAAACTCATGAGTGTTATACAAAAATATATTTTAACGTTAAATCAAAATAAATACAAATATAATTATTATAATATGTATTGAAATAAAAAATAATTTTTTACCCTTAAATTTAGTAAAACTAATACTCCATTAAATATTTTAGTCAATCTTACTCTCAAATTCAAAAAAGTACTAGAGAGGTGGTTGGTGGTGTAGGAGATGCTACTTCAGGTGCAATACACTTGGTGGCATATTAACTGTGGATGCATACACCATACACGTCGGGTATGTGTGATTGTGTGTGTATTGAATATAATAATATTAAATCAACGGTTAAGATCTATATGGTGTACTCCACCGGGAGTAGCATAGATAAAACCGGTGGTTGGTGGTTCGATTCCAATCCCACACCTATTATCTACTAGATTCTATCAGGGTTTTTTAAAATGGAAATACTGATCGTGCTGCGGTATTCATGATTCCATCAATGCAGGTCATAGTGGCTTGATTCACGATGATGCATGCAGAAGAGTACAACGAGCAATCCTAAATCACGTATTCTATTATTATGCGTAAAGCCTCGGCAATGAGTATTCTATGATTATGCGTACGTACCTCATTGCACAATGAGATATACTGACTCGTACGAACTACAAAGAATAAACCCTGGAACGTCCGCCTCGCGCATGTGAGGTGTAAGTAGGGCGGACGAGTCTGTTAGAAATCTCTTAATCTAAAACTCGTACGGATAGAAAAGTTGGGCATTTAAACATTTATATAAGTGAATCGAATATATTCTCTAAGGATGTTAATCGGGCCAACTCACTCGGTTTCGATCCAGCCCATTCGGGGTTATCGAGCTACTTTGTTTCGAGTTGTTCGGACTGAAATATTTTCGAGCTCTAAATTTATAGTCTTAACTCTAAAATTTTCGGTTTCGAGCTAGTTGTCGGACCAGAAAAATTAATATTATATAATAAAAATATATTTTTAAACCAATTTAAATTTAATATTAATAAAATATTAATATTTAATAATTATTATTATAATTTTAATATCTAAATTACTTAAAACTTCTTCAAATATTCATTCAATAATATTTAAACTTTGTAATTTGAGTAGAGATTTTTCTTTTATTTGAATATATTATTTTATATTTTTAAAATATTTGTATAAATAAATAAAATAAATTCTAATATATACAAATAAATCGGGTTTTCGGATTAGCCCAATCGATTTTTCGGGCTCCTTCGGTTCGGACCAATTCGGTTTCGATTTTTTCCGACCAAGAATATTCGACCATAACCCTACTTTTTTTTCGGGCGAGCTTCGGTGTAGCCAATAGTTTCGGGTTGGGTTGATATCCCTAATATTCTCCATTAATAGAGTTGATTTAGTCCGAGTTGACTATTTCGTACGTTTTTTTGCGAATTTTTATTTTATTGTGCTCTTTAATTGAGTCGTTTTTGTGTTATTATGATCTTATTCATGCGAGTTTGTGCAATTATTATTATAGTTTTGATTTTTTAGGATTTGGACGAAAATTGAGAAAAAACGAAAAAAAATACATGAATAGGCTAATATTTGCACCCAGTTTTGCGCAACGTTGGGAGAATCATCGTCCCAGACCGATTTGCGTGATGTAAATTTGCCTTTTGACACATGTTTACCAGCACCTAGGTCGGCACATACTAAATTAGGTGACGTTGCATGTTCACTACTAGCAACTACGTGCTGCGTGCACACACCAAATTAGCTTGGCACTTACACGTGGCATTATCTCTTAATTTAATAGTAGTACTACATTACCTAAAATTGAATTTGCAAAAGGTTGAAATTCGATCTTTACCGATCTCTTCCGCACTCCAGTACCAATCATCGATCATGTCTTCGCCGGGTAATAAGCCGTCAACGCCGCTGCACGTGGTGGCGATTCCGTACCCCGGGCGCGGCCACATAAACCCCATGCTCAACCTCTGCAGGGCGGTGGCCGCCAGGAGGAGGAGAAGCGATCTGGTCATCACCTTCGTGCTCACGGAGGAGTGGCTCGGCTTGATCGGCTCAGCCGCCAAGCCGCCGAACATGAGCTTCGCGTCGGTGCCCAACGTCCTTCCGTCGGAGCTTGCCCGCGGTAACGACCCGCAAGGCTTCTCAATCGCGGTTAAGTCGAAGATGGGACAGCCGTTCGAGGATCTCCTGAGCGCGGGGACCCACGCGCCGCCCGATCTGATTTTATCCGACGCGCTGCTGCCTTGGGCGGGTGAGGCCGCCGCTAGAAGGAATATTCCGGTAGCTTACCTGTGGTGCATGTCGGCTTCGATGTTCGCGTTTTTTTACCACTTTGACCTTCTGGCTCAGCACGGCCACTACCCTTTTGACTCGTCAGGTAACATTGAAAATGCTTTTTTCGTCAGGTAATATTTGAAATATTAGTCAAAATAGTTGAGTACTAGTAGTATTAAGGAAAGTATTTGAAAAATGCTCTATAGTGAAAAATTGATTTCAAATTCATTCCAAACTTGCGGTTCAATTATAGCACATTTTGAATTATGTGTACGTATTGGTAAAAATGTTTCTACTTATTTTTTGTTTTATTTCCATCAATTACTAGCATTATTAATTAATTTGTGTGTTTCTGCTGATCATGTTGTGATGTTCTAATAATACTATAAGTTGAGAATACAATCGTGGACTACATTCCCGGCCTCCCTCCGATTCGCCTCTCCGACCTTCCGCCGATCATAATGGATCCGGAACTCCCTTCGAAGTTCCTGAGAAGCCTACCGAACGAGTCCCAAACAGAGTATCTCATCTTCAACACCATTTCCGACCTCGAATCCCAAGTCCTCCAACACCTCAAGCAACGAACAAAGTTCTCTATCTTCAACCTCGGCCCGGCCGATTCCTATTTCAAATCTAAAAACTTCACCAACCCAACCGACAACGACGGAAGCTACTTGAAATGGCTCGACCTCCAACCCACCGGCTCTGTTCTGTACGTCTCGCTCGGAAGCTTCTTGCAAATTTCGAGGGCCCAGATGGACGAGATCGCGGTCGGGCTCAAGGGGAGCGGGGTAAGGTTCCTGTGGGTGGCTAGGCGCGATACGGGCCGGCTGAAGGAGATATGTGGGGGAAACGGGCTCGTTGTGGAGTGGTGTGATCAGCTGAGGGTCCTCTGCCACCCCTCTGTCGGGGGCTTCTGGTCGCACTGCGGCTGGAATTCGACTAAAGAATCTGCTTTGGCCGGAGTGCCGATGTTGACCTGGCCGATACTTGTTGACCAGTTCCTTAACGCGAAGGCGATTGTCGAGGATTGGGGGGTCGGGTGGAGGGTTAAGGAGAGGGATTTTGTGGTAAAGGGGGATGAGATTAAGGAGATTGTGGGGAGGTTTATGGACTCGGGGAACGAAGAGAGGGGAGAGCTCGAGAGGAACGCGATAAAACTGAAGGAGATTTGTGGGAGGGAATTCGAAGACGGGGTTCGTTCGATACCAACCTCGATGGCTTTCTGGAGTCGATCATGCAACGCACCAACCGACAGATGTTTTCCTGATCTTATGAAGCCATTGGTTTTGTGTGATGGACTATGAAATGTATTAATTCTATGTATTTTCTTTCTCTTTTTCTATAATAATTACTAGTACTATAAGTTATGTGCCCAGATCTATGATTATTTACTGAGGGTTGGTTTGTGAATTTCAAGAATTGTTATCTCGGTTTTCTGCGGACGAAGCGTCTTCGCAATCTAAAATTAATTTTTGATTTTTGTTTTAATTTGAAAACACTCCACTCTCTTGATTCAGAACCTTCTTTAGGTATGAAAATTTTACTTTAATTTGAAAACACTCCTAATTCGGCAAAGAGGTTGAGATCTAATGTGAGGCTTGATAAAAGATGTATAAAATTGTGTGTAATGTGAGGCTTGATAAAAGATGTATAAAATTGTGTGTAAAGTGTTGTGGGTCAATCGTGCACATTTGTTATTTTGGATTTAATTTCAGTTTAGTTCAATTCAGATCGTTAATTTCAGCTCGATTAAGTTCGTTTCAAAATAAATTAAAATAAAATAAATAAAAAGTAATTTCAATCTATAATTTTAAATATACAATATAAATATTATTAATATTTTTAAAAAAATATTTGAAAATTTATAAAATTATTATTATTTTTATAAAAAAACCAGTTTTTTCAGTTCACATAAGTTCAGTTCAGTTGAACCGTTTCGGTCCAAAAGAACAGGAGTCTTCTTTTACCATCTCCAGTAGCGCGTAATTGAGGAGGTATTTGTGGCCAATAGGAAGTAATTGAGGTGGGTATCTTTGTTTCTATTTTTTAAAGAATTATTGAATAATTCTTGAAATAATACTGAGTGGGTGCACGATGTATATTTTTTGGATAATTAAATAATACGTGTTAATTTTTTATTGGACATCTATATTTCGTTTATCTTATCTTTTAAATGAGATTTTTAAATATAATTAAAAATAATTTTTCGTTTTTTTTAAATCAATATTTTTTATTTTTCATGATCTATAAATAGAGATCAAATTTGTTTGATTTGGATACCAATTTTTTTTTTACAATTTTCTCCAATTTTGTTTGTATAATTTGTGTTCACAAAACGTACTTACGTTATGGATCCAAATCAAACTCCTCATTATTTTTCAAATTTTATATATCATAATCAACCACCTCAAAACCCCAATAATCAACACCCTCAAAATCCCAATAATCAATACCATCAAAACCAAATTACCAACGCCCTGAAAATCCACAGTTTATGATGCCACCAAATCCAAATTTTATGCCACCGAATCATATGTTTGGTACACAATTTCCATATAATAATTATCAATATATGCAATATGGGTATACATACCAATATGCAAAACCAAAGTTCTCAACTTTCGGTAGAACAATCAACTCCCCATTTTAGTAGTGGATCTACTGGAATTCCTGAGTTTTCGACTCAAATATCTCTTGGAAATACGGTTGATGACACTCCAACCAGTTTTGTACCTCCAACAAACTCAAAATATGGAGTTTGGAGTACAGAGTAAAATAAAGCTCTTTTATCTAGTTATTTTTAATTCAACAATGATAGTGAATTGGGTAGTGGCCAAAAGGGAGACACTTTTTGGGGGAATATTACTGCATATGTGAATGATAATTCAACAACTGGTCCTAACAGAACTCAAACACAATGTGTAAGTCATTATCGTGAACTTAACAAACGAATCAATATTTGGGTGGGAGCATATAGAAAAGCAATGTCTGAGGGGCGAAGTGGTTGGTCCGACGATGATTATATATCAGTAGCTCAAGAGGTGTACATTGAAGAAACTTGAAAGAGGTTTACTCTAATCGAGGAGTAGAAGTTGGTTCGTGATCAACCAAAGTACATAGTTGGATCTGGTGCATCTCGTAGTAGTGGATATAAAAGAAAGAGTAGTAGTAATAATGCTGATATATCATCCTTCATTCCTTCTCTTGAGCGCCCAGAAGGAAGGGAAGCAACAAAGAAGAAGGCAACGACGTCTGGATCAAAATCATCCTCTTCAAGAAAGTCAAAGGCTTATTTTGAGGAAACGTATGAGAAGATCGATCATGAACGTCAAATTCTTAAGCAAGATAGAGAGCGTGGAATTGTAGCAATGAAGATGATCTAGAAAGACTCATGCAAGTTGCTGAAGAATGTGGTTTTCCTGGCATGGTCGGGAGCATTGATTGCAAAGCTTGGCAAGGGCAGTTCACTAGTGGACATAAAGACACAACAACAGTAATCCTTGAAGCAGTTGCATCGTACGATCTATGGATATGACATGCTTTCTTTGGGTTACCAGGTACTCTAAATGATATCAATGTATTAGCTAGGTAAACTATATTGTGAATGGTCACAATTATAATTTGGTATACTATATTGCCGACGGAATTTATCCTAAGTGGCCTATCTTTGTTCAATCAATTCACTACCCTCAAGGCAAGAAAGCTAAATTGTTTGTGAAAGTTCAAGAATCTTGTAGAAAAGATGTGGAACGTGCATTCAGAGTACTACAAGCACGATTCAGTATCATTCGACAACCAGCAAGACTATGGGATTTGGATGCCTTATAAAAAATTATGAAGGCTTGCATTATATTGCACAATATGATTGTGGAAGATGAACGTGAGACGTATAATCGAAGTTGGGAAAAAACCGCTTCAGATCAATCTGACTCTACTGGCCCGAGCTCATTATTTGTGAGATCAAATCATGTGTTACCAGAGTTTGAAGTGCATGTTCAAGCTAGATTCGAATCAGACATTCATACTAGATCTGAACTTCGTGATAAAGCCAAACATATTCAGTTGAAAGAAGATCTCGTGAAGCACATTTGGCAAAAGATTGGTGCTACCCAAAATTAGATTCAAATTATGTGTTTAAGATTTAAAATGTTTGAGTGTGTTCAATGTTGTGTGTTTTGAATAAATTGTTGTACTACTTGAATAATTTGTGAATGTTTTTTTTTCTTTTAGTTTTTTAATAATATAATTAATTTTGATATTTTTCTAATTATATTATTTTTATTAAATAATAAATAAATAATTTAAATATTTTTATATAAATTTTTATGTAACAAATATTATTATTAATTTAAATTTTATAAAACGTGTAATAAAAAAGAAAAAAACAAATATAGTGGGGTATAGTGGAATAATGATGTGGAGGAAAGAGAAAATGAAATATCTTTTGAAATATTTTATATTGTAGAGTATGAGATATTTGAAAGATAATTGAAGGTATTTGAAAGATAATTAAAGATATTTGATGACGTGTAAAGTGGAATAAGCTGATGTGGCAAAGAATATGTAGGGGATATATGAAATATTTTCTACTGGACTCTCAAGTGCTATTTCCTGGAATACCACAGTGTTGTTACAAGTTGCTGAACATAGAGTGAGGCAGAATGTAAAGCACTTCAACACAATGTAGAAGTTGGTGGTTGGTTGAGCTAATTTGTTAGCTCGGTGATGCGGTAAGATTTTCATTTAATAATGCATTGTACTGTATCATACACTTTTTTTTTTCTATTTGATTGACCTTTAAAAAAAATGTAGAGACTCGATCTCAAAAAATAATTATTGTATTAAGCTTGCTGTGTGCACGGTCGCTTACAAACATAACTACAAATTCATTTGATGCAGGATCCACAATTCGATAATCTGCCGGTGCTTGATTGTAAAGCATATTGCCCCTTGTCGTACGAAATAACATCCTCTCAAATCTTAGGACTTTAGACTTACAAGCGATGCCACTTATAATGTTGAGAAAAGAGGCCGAAAACAAAAGCGAGCTCCGGCGACTCTGATACACACACAATAACACTGAACCACTGAAGTAAACACTAAAATCACACACAAGTCGAAAACGCTCAACACACACATCACCGCGAGTTAGTATTGGGTATTACGAATGCAAACACAAAGAGAAATAAACACACAACAAACGATTTACGTACTTCGATCACCGGGAAGGTGATCTACGTGCACAGTGGAGGGGAGGGGTGATGAGCCATATTTTTGGCTCATTTTTAGGTTTTTAGAGTCATGTATATTGAGTCTTTGTTTTGTTTTTTACTTTACTTGTGTCTGGGAGGGCACGTTTTGAGTACTTGGGTAAGTTATGCGGGTGAGCAGGAAAATGAGCGAAAAGAGGAGCGCACTGTGTGAAAGAGGCAAGAAAATCACCTTCCAGGTCAAGAGCACTTGGTGAGCAAGCCAGACTGACGAAAAGGTCCAAGTGGAGTTGAGCAAGCAACCAGGACGTCAGCAGGTGGATCAAGACTTGAGTCTCACCAAGTACCGCACATGGTCCGCTACCTCAATCAGTCAGAAAAGAAAGTACATAGGCAAGCACGAACATTGACGGAGACAGAACGTTGGGCACGCGGTGTACCTGAGTCCTTAAAATTGCGGAGTCTTTAAAGACGACCATATTCAGACTCCATGTCGTCCGCACTTGGGGGTATTTTCCCCCACACGTCTCTTATCATCTGAAGCCCGTCTATATAAGGAAGAGCGACAGATGAATAACGTACACGTATGACCAGCGAAGAAGAAGGAGCACCGAAACCCTACCTGACCAGCGAAGACGACGACAGCCGCGTGAGCAACCAAACTCGCCGGCGTTTATTTCTTGTTAAGCCCTCGAGCAAAAAACAATCTTTATATTTTATGCTTTTTAATTCCGTACTTAGTTTCTATTTCATGTTGAACAATTTCCCGTTTTCAATGCATAATATAGTTCGTCGATTTCATTATTTTATTTTATTTCCGTTTATAAGCATGACTAGCTAATCTGTTTGTATCTGGGCAAAGACAGAACCTGACCAAACCCTAGACGTAATCTGCCGAGAGGCTTAGTGGGGACAACAACTAGCTGAGTTTCGTTCCCGATTCAACAGGGTAGTTTAATTGAAATAGTTATTTTTTGAATTTTATAATTACTACATTTTTTTTAATATTCACTAAATACATTTATTTTATAATTATTTTACTTAAGCGATGGAATATAATTAAGAGTCAACGCAAAGTACAATTTACTGTTAAATAAGATATCTTAAACTGGGTGCCTCATCTAGAAAGTTATTATTTTATTAATTAATTATCGAAATATGCTTAATTAATTGGAATAGTTATTTTTTGAATTTTGAAAAAATTACTATTTTTTTTTAATATTCACTATAAATACATTTAGTCTATAATTATTTTACTTTGTAAGATGGAATATAATTAAGAGTCGCAAAGTACAATTTACGGTTGAATAAGATATCTTAAAATGAGTACTCATCTAGAAAACTATTATTTTATTAATTAATTATCGAAGAATGATTAAATAATTGAAATAGTTATTTTTTTTAATTTTGAAATAATTACTACATTTTTTTAAATATTCACTCCAAATACATTTATTCTATAATTATTTTACTCAAAAATTGCAACATTTAAGATACAATTTTGTTATTGTATTTGTTGAATTATAATATTTAATTTCAATTAAAATTGTAACTCAAATATATTATAGTTCAAATAAAATATATTAAAATTATAACTAAAAAATATTATAATTAAAAAAAAATTAACATTGAGTAGAAATTTCTTGTTTGATTAATTGAGTTATTTATTTTATTACGGAAAAATTATATTAAAATAAATTTTATTTTATTGTAATTATTTAAAGGTATATTAAGAAATAGATTTTTTTTTAATTTTAGAAATTAGAGAAAACTCTCATGTTTCTTACTTCATAATAAGAGTTTTGTTATAAACTCAAAAGCAATTGAGAGAGAATAATAGAGTATAGATATAGACAATATGAGAGGAGAATAGAATTGTTATTTCATTCTTATGGAGAGACCCCTTTATATAGGATACAAAGTAGAGTTTCTGTCTTGTTCACCAAGAAAGGGTAAACTAGTCATTCACTAATTAATAATATTCATAACACTCCCCCTTGAATGACTATTTACATGATTGCTGCCTCGTTAAAACCTTGCTAGAAAAACCCAGTGGGACAAAACCATAGCGAAGGAAAAAGAGTGCAGATTGCTCTCCCAGATTCTAATCACCGAAGATCTTTAACTTCTTGAAAATAATTATTGGTGATCAATCTTTCTCATTAAAACCTGTAACTAATAAACCATATAGGAAAAACTTAGTTATTCAAATATACATTTTTGGTCTTCAGGACCCAACCTTTGAGTTGCCGAGTTTCATATTTATTTGTATTATTGTATATTTTTCGTCCTTCAGGGACATGCCTTTACCAGACATCTATATTGACTAGAGCATTCACAATTGCTATAACCGGCCGGTAACTCTGCTGGAGTATTTTATATGCGTCTAGTGTTCAATATACATTTCTTGACAAATGAATAATGTGAACTTCAATTCACAATCATTTGAACTTTAGGTTCAATATCTCAGTTTATCTCGAAAACAAACTCATATGGAACATTCTAATGTCCTCATTAATTATTATCGAGTGATGTACATGTCTCGTTAAAAACCTCATTATAAAACCTTGTAGAAAAAATACTGGAGGAAAAGAGTATATGACATTCACATTTATATTGTGGTGATTGTCTCGTTAAAAACCTTTAACTAAGAAAACCCCGTGGGAAAAACTTAGTAGAGGGAAAAAGAGTGCAATCACTGGTCTTCGGGACCAATCACTGGTCTTCGGGACCTTGTCTTCAATATCATTTTTGTCCATAATGACATATGTAATATGATATTTTACATGTTCTGATTTTCATTTCCTTTCATATCAGGAATTTCAAAATCCATCCAGGATTTTCATGTATGTATCTTTCTAATGACTTACATGGTCAAATCATACATTCGATGCATATATCTATCGTTGTTGCTGCCATAAATATTAAGTAGCGGAACTTAATGTCATCCTTAAAAATATTTGATTAACATCGAGTTTCTGCGAAAAACTCTTGAGCAACTAATCTCGCTTTTATATCTCACCACATCATTATTCGTTTTACTTACGAACACCTATGTATATCCTTCTGGTATAATATTTTGAGGTGTGTATTATAGAATCAAAATATCTCTTTTATTTAGCGAGTCATGCTCAACCTCAATTGCTCATTTCTATTTCTTTGAGTGCTGCTGGCACACTATTATAGATATGAGTTTTGTATCCAAATTTTCTAGAGCAACTCTTGAGGCAAATATGTCGTTGACGACTTTTTCCTTGTTGATGACAATTCAAAATATTAACCAAATCTTTCATCATTTCCCAAAATATTTAATTTGGTTGTTCCGCAATCCCATGATTTTCTATTATCATGTGCACATGCTTTTTCAATGGCATTTTCATCTAACTCTCTTCAGGAGATTTTGAGGGTGACTAAATTTTATTACCGCAGATTTATTTTATATCTTGAGATCGATCTACTACGCTTCAGGCGTATATTAGAATCAACATTCGAGTTAATCTCTTTGGTATTTGAACTCTTATAGTTCATTTTATCACAAATGTATGTGATTTTTTCACACCTCCATTAATATATAAATGAATTTGGCAGATTACTTGCTGAATATTGCAAGTCACTTATTTTCATGAACTTCAGGTTCATTTGATTGATGCGTGGATCTAGAATTATAGATCGTTTCATTCAATGAAATTTCTCGGCATTTATAACTTTTATATTTTTATCTCCCCCTAATGTCGGGAAATGATCTTCGTTAAATATGCAAACCAGAGTAATTGCTATAAATCGATCTTCAGGATAGCAAACTCGAGATATTTAATATACCTTATGTTCTATTTTCGCAGATGGGAAATAACAATTTCCACGCACTTAATAATAATCATGATATGCATCATTAAGTACATTTGTAGTACTCGAGGGGATAATTAGTAAAGCTCTTCCGGAGCTCACTCTTAACATGTCATCATTTGCATAACAGTATTTTTACCAATAATCCTTTGGGGATACAGTATCATTTACCAATGATCCTTCGGGGATCAAAATACTTTATTGACGAATAAAATATTTTTCAGGAATATTTATTGACGAATAAAATATTTTTTCAGGATTATTTATCAAATTTAATAAATCAATTGTGTATTCTTTAGGAATAACACGTCAACCATTAAGAAAATAATCGACTTTTTCGATATTTCATGAGTACCCACATAATAAGATATATTTGTTCTCGATTTTCAAAAGATATCCTCCAGGGATAATTCATATGACGAGAACAATCAAATTTGGCGTTTCTATACGAGTATCATCATATAACTTTATTCAAAAACATTTAATTTTTTGAACTTTGCTTCTTCGGGAGCAATTAATAAAAATATTCTTTCAAGAATATTTTGCATTACTTCTTATAAATATCAATTTAAAATATTTAAAGTTTAATTTTGATATTTAATCATGAATATCATATCATAATGTTCTTCAGGAACATTTAAAAATTATTGCTACTACAGGAGCAATTTAATTTGATATTTCCAAACTTATTGCTACTACGGGAGCAATTTAATTTGATATTTATCGAATAATATCAAATCATGATTTTCTTTCAGAACGATCAATATAATATTTTTAACCAGAGTATATGTTCTTCAGGAACAGTCATTTTAATTGATATATTAAAAATAATTGATTTGATAATACTTCAGAAATATCAAATTATAGCGTGTCTCGACAGATTTAAAATCTTGTAATCGAATGTGGAGTCAATCATACCACATTTTGGTAGTACGACCAACATCGGGTGATCGTATCTTTCTTTTTAAATCTTTCCACAAAGCTAGTGGATATTGATATTTTCGAGAATATTAGTATATAATAATAATCAATTTGATATTGATATTTCTGCAGTAACATCATATCACGATGTTCTTCAAGAACATTTAATTATGATATTTCTTCAGGAATATCATCAGGAACATTTATTTTTGATATTTCTTAGGATTATAATATCATACCACAATGTTCTTCAGGAACATTAAAATTTTAATTGATTTACTAGGCATAACTAATTTGATATTACTTCAAGAATATCATATTGTAATGTTCTTCAGGAACTTAATCATAATTAATTTGATATTACTTCAAGAATATCATATTATAATGTTCTTCCGGAACATATGATATTGTTGGAGTTGTACGATTTCCAACAGATATTACTTCAGGAATATCAGATTATAATGTTCATCGGGAACATATAATATTATTTCAGGAATATCAGGTTATAATGTTCTTCGGGAACATATGAATTTAAGAAGAAGGGATGAGAAGTATATATATTTATAATTATTAATAAATATAAACAAACATATAAATTCTTGCCTTTGAATTCGGATCTTGGATGAGTAGAACTTCGATGGAGAACGCGGTTGAGCTTTTGTGCTGATAACGTGTTATAAACTCAAAAGGAATTGAGAGAGAATAATAGAATATAGAGATAGACAATATGAGAGGAGAATAGAATTGTTATTTCATTCATATGGGAGACCCCTTTATATAGGATACAAAGTAGGGTTTCCGTCTTATTCACCAAGAAAGGGTAAACTAATCATTCACTAATTAATAATATTCATAACAAGTTTTATATTTTTACAATTTTTATAAAATAAAATAGTAGAATATTTAAACACGATTAATTATTAAAAATGACTTTAAAAAAGCCATATTATATTTATTAGGACAATCCTAATCTTTACCCTTCTCAATTCAATAAAAAAATATTATCAAAACTAAAAAATAAAAAAAGTTATGTTGTATTTTTAATAATAATCAAAAAAAGAAAATAAATAAATATTTTTTTAAAAAAATAATTATAAGTTTAATTTAAAAATATATAAATTTAAAATTTAAAATATTATGAAAAAAATAAAAATAAAAATAAAAAAATCAAAATCAAAGATAAATAAAATAAATAATTTAGAATTTATTAATTATATATAAGTTGGCAGAATAAAAATTTAATAATCATAAGTCAAAAACTATAATTATAACATAAGAATAAAATATTAAAGAATCAAAATCTAATAATTGTAAATAAAAAAATATAAATAAAATTATAACATCTAGAAAGTAAATAAAAAAATATAAATAAAATTATATTCTAAAGAAAAAGTTATACTAATTGTAAATATTCATTAGAAAGATAAAGAAATAATATATGGAGAATAACAAATATAAATAGCAAGTACCCACCCCTCTACATGTACTAACACAACCTTCAAGCTACCTCTTACTACATTAACATATATAAATTAAAACTAATCATGGAGAAGAGACTCGGAATTACAGTACTCATTCTGGTGTTACTTTGCGATGTGTTGATGGCGACCGAGAAGGCCACCTACATTGTCCACACGACGGAATCAAACCTCGACAACTCACAATACTATGAGTTGTCGCTCAGATCCGTGTCCCAGACGGCAGAGGTGCTTTACGAGTACAAACATGCGCTTAATGGATATTCGGTCATCCTCACAATCGAGGAAGCCGAGGCACTGAAGGCTCTGCCGGAGGTTATATTTGTTACGCTCGAACAAAGGTACTCGCTCCACACGACTCGGAGCCCTGAGTTTCTGGGCATGTTCCAGCACGAGGAGATTCTCCCTAGTCCTCAAAGGTTGAGCGATGTAATAGTGGGAGTTCTGGACATCGGAATATGGCCCGAAAGCCAGAGCTTCAATGACACGGGTCTTGGGCCCATCCGGATTGACTGGAGAGGCACATGCGAAGCCGGGAGGGGTTTTACGAAATCCATGTGCAATAGGAAATTGGTCGGGGCTCGCTTCTTTTCACGAGGCTATGAAGCGTTCATGGCCAACAAAGGGAGTAAGATAGATTGGAGCGTGGAATACTGATGCAACCCCAGAGTCGTCAATGATACAAGACCCGGTACGAGTTCCAGTTGGGCCAGTGACGCGCTCGAGAGCCAAGAAGTTCAAGGCAAGCTTGATGGTGATGATCCAAGAAGTTTGGGCGCAA